>JAUEJJ010000032.1:1984657-1999053 GCA_032164275.1 Synergus coniferae
TTTTTTTTTTTTTCAGACAAGAATTACGAGCTGTACCACTGGGCACGAAATTTAAAATCGTTTTTAGAACGTCCTAAGCACATTAAATTTTTAGAACTTACAGTTTAAAAAAATTTTTGGAACGTCCAAAAAACACCCTAAGTTAGACCAAAAACGTTCTAAATCAGACCAAAAACGTCCAATGTTCCAAATACGTTCTAAAGAAGTCTTTGGAACATTATATGTTTTTAGGACATTATTTGGCCTGACTTAGGACGTTTTTACGACGTCCTTAAAACGTCTTAGGACATTCAGGCCCACTGGGATATAACCATATTTCATTAAAAAATTCATTTCCAGTTCATTTTTCAATTTCAAAAATATTTTTGAGTTTTCCTCAAAATGCGACCCTTTCCATTTTTCTAAAATCAAGCTAAAAAAAGCTTGATTTTTTTCCTTAAAAATCATTCAGAATCTAAAATGGACAGAAAAGAATATTTTACGATAGAGATGTGTCGATTCCCCAGTGGGCACGAAATTTGGCGACGTGTTTACGACATCGTTACGACATTTTAGGAAATCATAAGGACATCCTGTGTCCATGTCGTTAAAATGTCTTTGCGATGTCGCAAAGACGTCGTATAGGATTTGACGATGTCTTTTCGATATCGTAAAGACATCTTAACGACATGGACATAGGATGTCCTTACGATGTCGTAAAAGCGTTGTCGTAAAAACGACCCCAAATTTCGTGCCCACTGGGTTCGACATTGCCCTGCCAGAAGTTTACCGAACGGTTCTAATACCGAATTTATACATAACTGGAAATTATCAAACATAAAAAAAATCACAGAAGTTGTGACTTTGGGCACAAATTTAGGTATATGGATTTTTAGTGGGGCTTTTTTCAAATCAGAAGGTAAAAAACTAATATTGTAAATTTTCCGGTTTCGCTTTCATTGAAGCTCATCAGTACTATGTATATAAATTATTAATATTATTATTCACAATATACCAAAACATTTTTACATTTACATACAAAACCCAGAACATATATGAACATTTATATACAAAAAAGGAGTTTCAAAACAATTGTCATTGAAGATAAATAATTGTTATTGGTAAAATAATAAATTATTATTCGGGGGGTTTTTTGATGTGCCCCTTCGCTTCACACAATGATACCTAAGAAGAAAGCTAAAAAAATTGTCAAATCGGTTAAAAAATAATATTTCCGAGTTAACCAGTTACTAGATTATACATTTTTTTTTAATATTAATGTATCCGAATAATTAGACTTACGTGGTTATTTTTCGGTCCAAAGTGGTCCATATCGGACTCAAAAAAATAAGCCGCACCAGGTCTAAGCAGACCTCACACCGGACAACAATTGCTGCGTGGCTCTATCGCCACCGCGTATCACCCAACTGACGATCAGTTTTTCGCTCAACACTAAAAAAATGGCACACGTATAAAGCAAGCGTCATTGTGTGGGCGACATGCACATAAAAAGCGTGGGTGTCGGTACGTTACTTACGTCGGACACGTCGGGTGGCCTCGTTGCGTAGTCGCTGCTTCTGCTGGATCAATACATTGTCGGCCATGGGCGAGGGTGAAAGAGAGAAGGAATATTAATCCAGTAGATCTTTGAACGTATATAAGAGAGAGGTAGATAAAAAGAGGGGGCGAATTAAAGGCAGGGAAGGGGGAGTAAATTTTTACTGTCCAATTCTCAGAAGATCCCGGATAATTGAAGGACTCTTGGTTCTTCCAAGATTTCGAGAACTCCTCGCTTCTTTCTTTTAGAATATGATTTAGGTGTTTTAGTTGAAAAATAATTTTGCAAGATTCCAATTTTGAGAAAATTATTTATTGGGGAGAAGTAGAAAAGGCTGTTGCGTGCAGAAAATTGAACAGATTAGATATGCATGTATGTAAAAGGGTAAATTTTTATGGATAAGGTACAATATTGAAGTTGAGAAGTTGTAATGTAATGTGTATAATATAGGCTTACAAAGAAAGTAGTTTTTTTTTTTTATTTTTAGTTTTTTTTTCAGCTTCTGATATTTTTCTCCTTTAAATGTATGATAGAGCTAGAAAAAAATAATAAGAGACATGTGTTTTTACTTATTGGCCTTAAATGAGTCTTAAGGGGTTAATAAATAATAATTGTTATTTGACATATATACATGGTACTTTTGTGTATAATTTGAAACAAGAACGAATTAAAAATATTTAAAAATGGCGGAGATATAAGCCAACAAGTAGGACCCTTTTTTGAAAATCCTTCAATTATTTTTTTGCTTATTTAGAAAGGTAATAGCTATCGGGTGACGTAGGGAAAATTAAAAAAAATTATTTTGTAGAAATGACAGTTGTTTGAACAAAAAAATCTATCATTTTAATGGAAATTTCGAGTTTAAAAAATTCATAACTTATGAACATGGCATCCAATCAAAAAAATCCTACGTCACCCGATAGCCAGTATGACAAGGAATAAGTGTTGTGAATTTTAACAAAATCGGTTGAGTAGATTTTGAGATATCGTGTACAGAAGTTTGAAAAAAGTAGTTTCGAAAAAAAGCATATCTCCGTCATTAAAAATTATTTTTATTCGTTATTATTTTCCGTTATCCATAAAAATACCATATATATGTGAAATATAACAATTATTTTATATATTTAATAACTGCGCTGAAAAAAATGTTTGTTTTTATATTTATTTTTCTGAGCGCTGGGGTGGTGAAACCCCTTAAGGGGTGAAATAATTGACCCTGAAGTTTCGTTCGAAAATGATATGTTTATTATTCTAAGTATTTATAGCCTACTGATTTGAATGAAAATTTTGGCAGTAATTATGTGCACGTCAAAACGCATTTAACAGGTGGAGCAACTATATATAATTTTTCGCCCTTATAATATAGACTCTTAATATAAAGTCTAGCTTAAATTTGAAAATATTTTATGTTTAATGAAGAAATAATTTACTCTAATTAAAAAATATAATAAAAAAAGATTTTTGTAAGCGTATGATATGAATACACCCTTATCTGGGGTTAAGCAAAACCCTTAAATGAATAAATTGTTAAATTAACACACGCCGTATTAAACTACAAAAGGTTCACATTTTGAAGCATAAATCTGTTAAGTTAATTAGAAAATTCCTGTTGGTTTGTTTGAGCCGTCTCTATAACCAAATTCAATGTTAACTTTGAAATTAGATATTTTAGATTGATTACGAATCCACCCTCTGTGTCGGATTCACGAATCTCAAGATTCAAGAATCTCCTTGTCGAGTAGAGCTTGATGCTCAATTTCCTCTGGATCGTTAAGGGTATGTATTACTACCCGATCCCTACCTTACCGACATTTTTTTCTCTGCAACGTTACGTCTCTGGTTACGTCTACATTTATTGAGATATCAAATTGAAAATCTCAATAATTAAAGTTAAAGCATTAAGGTAAGTTTATCTTGTCCTAAATTTTTATAAAAGTGAAAAAAAGTATTAAAAAAAAATTTTGTTGTAAATGTAAATATATTTAGGATGAACGTACCTTAATGCTTGAACTTTAATCGTTTAGAATCTCTCAGAATCCCTTGAATTTCTTTAAAATCACTACACATGTCTTGAAATCTCTTGAAATTCATTAAAATCATGAAATCAAATGCAATCTCTTAAGGGCATGTGTTACTTGCCATATGAGCAAATTTAGATTACTCAGGTTTTTTCTACAATTTTTACTTTTTTTAAATAAATAATCATATCGATCATATATAAGTACATATCGATCAAGAACGTGAACATGGACAGCTGTTGAGTGTTGACTATTATTTTGTTTGTAAAAGTAATAATTGTAGAAAAAAAACCTGGGTAATCTAAATCTGCTCATAAGGTAAGTTACACATGCCCTTAAAGCGGTAAAACCATGTATTACTCATCCGATCCCTACCTTATCGACAAATTGAAAATTTCTATAATTAAATAAAATATGCTATGGTATATGTTTATCTAGTCCTAATTTTTTTATTAAAAATTTAAAATAAAGAGACAATTTCAAAGTAATTTTTTTATAAATGTAAATAACTAAATATTTATGACCGCCATGTTGTGTTTCAGGTTCGGTTCGGTTTTGAATTAAGCCAATGAAAAAAAAAAAAATTAAGGAGAAGATTATCACTGGCGAACAGTCACATTGTTTTCTACGTAAAATGCGTAATTTACATAAATAGAAAACCATATCAGATAATACCTGATAATACACGTAAAAAACCTCGAGTAACGCATCACTGCACAACCCTGCATATGTATAATCATAATGTCCATATGCAGGGACATAATGCAGCACCCTTTAAATTTCGCGCCTCTTCTGTTAGTATATTATATAAATATACCTATTCAAAAAGTATGTTTATTAATATAGTATTCCTATTTATATACCCAAGATATCTTTACTATAATAATAAAATTATATCAGCATATATTATATTAGGACTTTTTAGGGGGAAATTCTAGTCTTTGATCTCTAAGAGGAACTAGAAAATATCATCTGGCAACACTGCCATGGGAATAGCAGAAAGAGTTTTGGATTGAGTTCGATTTGATCAATTGGAATTTGGATTTGGATTGATTTGGATCACTTGGACATTGGATTGGATTGGACTACCTGGGACTACTTGCTTGGATCTCCTTATACTTGTTAAATACCTGCTTGTAATTTGTAGTCTTGTACTACACTTCGTAGTAGGATGTTGGACGTGAAGATTCTGGACGGTGGTTTTTCCACTCAATTGTCGACCCACGTTGGCGACAGGATTGATGGGGACCCTCTCTGGACAGCCAAATTTTTAGTTACTAACCCTCATGCAATTTTTTCGACCCATTTGGATTTTTTGAAGGCTGGATCTGATATTATTGAGACTTGTACTTACCAGGCGACAATCGCAGGCTTCGTGAAGCACTTGAACATTTCCGAAAGCGAAAGTCGGAACCTTATTCGTGATGCTGTTGATTTGGCCAAAAAAGCTGTGAAAATTTACACCGAGGAAAATGAAGATTCTGAAGTGGTGATTTATTTTCTTAAAGGGTGTTGAATTCATCTTCTGACCACAAAATTCGAATTTCGAATTTTCAAGTTGGAACTTGAATTCAATACCCTTCATTAATTTTTTTTTCTATTTTTTAGTTAATTCATTTTAAAATTTAAAAAAATTTTGCAGCATCCAGACTCTTATCATCTGAGATTTGGAAAAAATTCTAAATGCAGTAAAACCTCATTTATCCGGGCTAATAATAATAATAATTATTATAATAATAATCCGGGAGGAGATACCTCTGGGATAAGCGAAAACTCGAATAACACGAAAGAAGTACAAAATTCGAAAACATAAATCATGTTTAATATATTTGAAATTGTAAAATGAAATTTCGGATAAGTCCGTTTCCTTGGGGACCGTACTTAAATTACGACCCGTCCACTCAAAGGGGTGGAGGGGTCGAAAGATTTCGTTACGATTTGTTATGGTAAGAGGAGGGGGGGGATTATTTTATATCATGTGCGTAATTTTTGGAAATTCGAAGATGGAATAACTCGAAAATATTCGAATATTAAAAATTTCCATTAATTTTAAGTCCCATATTTTATATTTCTAAAATGCGTTACGTAATTTAAGTACGGTCCCTAAGTCCGTTCCTTGGATAACGCAGAGCCTCGGTTGATCGAAGGCCGGATAAACGAAATTTTACTGTAAATAAACCAGACACCAGTTCATTATTTTGTCTTCCTCAGGTGAAGCCAAAGCCTCAAATCGCCGGATCATGTGGACCCTACGGAGCAGCTCTTCACGACGCATCAGAATACACTGGTTCCTATGCAAAATCCGTCACCAAGGAGATGATAATTGACTTGCATCGACCTCGAATAGAAACCTTGATCAACGCCGGAGTAGATATACTCGCCCTGGAGACGATCCCCTGTTCCACAGAAGCTGAAGTCCTGGTAGAACTCCTTAGGGAATATCCGGAAACTAAAGCCTGGCTCTCCTTCTCGTGTCGAGATGGTCAAAGTCTAGTAGATGGTTCCAAATTCCAAGAAACTGCCCTTAAATGTTACAAAAAAGCCCTTCCTGGTCAAATCCTAGCCATCGGGGTTAACTGTATAGACCCAAAATTCGTGTCTCCTCTCCTTAAGGGTATCAATGAAGCTTCCCAGGAGTTTGTTCCTCTTATCGTTTATCCTAATAGTGGAGAAAAATATACGGCCTCTGATGGCTGGAAATTTGAAGGCAATACTCCTCCTCCAGAGAAATATGTTCATGAGTGGCTTGACCTAGGTGTTAGATATATTGGTGGTTGTTGCAGAACCTATGCCGCCAATGTTAAAAAAATCAGAGCTGAAGTTGAAAGCTGGCAAGAAAAACAAAAATTAAAAATGACCCTGGAGAATCCTAGTCCAGAGTTATAGATCTGGGTGATTGTACAGTTTTAATCTAGAATTTAAATTTAAGATATCCACAGATTTTGAAAACCAGGCTGTTTTTTACTTAATGGATTCTCAGGGCATCCAGGGCTCGTTGCCAATTTAATTACTGATAAGACATTCAATTTGTCAGGGAGTAATTATTGATATTTTTAAGTTTATAATTGAAAATTTTTTTATTTTGTATTGTAAGTCTACTTTCTTATTATCAAATAAATAGTAAGACTGTATTTTGAAACCTTTTAGTTTTTCTTAAAATTCAATTCTAAATTACATCATCGAGCGTTTAATTCCAATTTGAATAAGTGTTTTCCAGTTTAATGATTTTTGCAAAGTTTCAAAAAAAGAATTAACAACTTTTTTGTTTATTACAATATTTTCGTTTTTCTTTCTTAGGACACATCGTTTACTATTGATAAAATCCAAAAATTCTGAAAATTGGCTAAATTAGCGATAGTTAAAAGATTGGAATTTTTCATTTTCAAAAAATTCATTTTTTACTAGTTAATTCAAAAACTACAAAATCTACAAATTTTTGTAAGGGGAAAAAAGATGAACCTTTAAATTCTCTAAAAGTATTAGTTTTTAAAAATAAAATTCAAACGATTTTTAAAATTGACTTTCAGGACAATACATTCCAGGCTGAATACACGCGTATTCTATTTTAGTCGCCGGAGGTCCAATTGATATTAATTCCTAATTATTCGATCTGCACCGCTTTTAAATAAAAACTGCAGTTTTCAATTATTTAATAAATTTATAGTTAAAAGTGTATGTTTATTCAGTTATGATTTTAACGTAAATCATGTCGATATTTTCAAAACTTTCTTATCTTCATACTTAAATATAATTAGTAAGAAAATTAACACAACGAGATTGCCTTTTAACGAAAGTTATAGAAAAACTATCTGTGAAATACTATTTTTACAAACTAAATAGTTGTATAATAAATAAACTATAAACGAAAGATATTCATAAATGACAAATGTTAAATAACGCTTAAATAATTATTGTTTTCAGATCTTCTTGAAAACTACTTCCAAAATACTTTTGGTTGCCCTTCTGAGATAATTGGATTTTTCTACTCTAATTCTACATTTACACTTTCTTTCGAAACGCAATTAAGATTATTCAAATACTTGTACACAAAAGTTATAAATAGATTGGGATTAATCTAAACTTATTACACATTCACCTACGCTAAATATAAATTCGTCTCTATCTACTTACAAAATTGATTGTTAATTCTAACGGCATATCTTGGCAATGAAGGAACAGAGTTCACAAATGAGAATACAATCCTGAATCTATATATAAATGCAGTTTTATAGATGTGTGCAAAATATTTAAGGAAATATGAGAAACAAAAAAATTCACAGTTTCGATATTACTCTATTACTTTCCATATGTCTAATAATTTCGAGCAATTAAGGGCATGTAATACTTATCCGAACCCTACCTTACCGACATTTTTTTCTCTGCAACGTTACTTCTAAATTTATTCAGATATCAGATATCAAATTGAAAATTTCTAAAATTAAAGAAAATACGCTAAAGTTCGTTTATGTGGTCCTAAATTTTTATTAAAATAAAAATAAATTTCAAATTTTTTTATAAATGTAAATATTTTAGAACCAGATAAACGGACAATGAAGCTTAAACTTTAATTTTAGAAATTTTCAATTTGATATCTGATATCTGAATAAATTTAGAAGTAACGTTACAGAGAAAAAAATGTCGATAAGGTAGGGATCGGATAGTGCATGGCCTTAAACAATTCTCAGAAATTGAACAACTTTCAACACTTCGAAAAGTTTCGAGATTTTGGCGCGCATTCCTAATTATTTTCTAGTTCGAAGGGCTTGTGCTTATTCAAAATAATCGAAAATTATTCCCTTTTAAGTTGTTACCTTAAAGTTTTAACTCGGGTTAAATAAACAAATACCCGAAAAAATCTATCCACATTTTGATTTTTAAGGCACGCTCGAAATTGCATATTGCACAAAATATTAAATCGTCCTTTGCCAAGGAACTAATTTTTGATCGCAGTCTAAAATTCTAACACAACACTTTTCTTTTAGAAATGCAGTCAACAAATAATGTTTATAAATTGCTTAAAGATGTTGGACCAAAGTTCTACCTTCAAAATTAGATTTCTTCTTTCTATTTAATAATTCTTATAATTAGATATTTTTTCCCTCTATAGAATATTTATATTTTAAAACAAAATACATCTATAAAACGAAAAGATATTTAATTCTAATAATTTTGATTAAAATGGGGAATGTCATTTTGAAGTAAGAATATGGATCCAACGCCCTTAATGCCATGTATTACGTTTCCGATCCCTACCTTACCGACATTTTTTTTTCTGCTATATTACTTCCAAATTTATTGATATCAAATTGTAAATTTCTAAAATTAAAGAAAATATGCTAAGATATGTTTATCTGGTCCTGAATGTTTATTAAAATAAAAAAAGTTTTCAAACCAATTTTTTAATGAATGTAAATATTGAGGACTAGATAAATATAGCTTGGCATATTTTCTTTAATTTTAGAAATTTACAATTTGATATCTCAATAAATTTAAAAGTAACGTTGTTACTTACATGGCCTTAAATTTGACACAAAAATTATGCAGAAATGAATAATCAATAAATGATTATCATATCTTTGAATTATTTACTGCAGAAAATTGCTTCTCACCAGAAAAGAAACTGTGGCTATATGTTTTCACAATACAGCGGTAAATTTATAATTATATAATTATATTTTACAAAATCTTAAAAATTTCGTAGAAATCTTAACTACACTTTAGAATAAATACATTTTTTTTCAAATCCTAACAACTCTTGTAATACCATAAAATAAATACATTAGCCACATTTTCTATAAAAATATTTAAATATTAAGGCCATGTATCAGTTAGTCGATCCCTACCTTAGCGGCACTTTTTTCGCTTCAATACCATTTCTACATTTATTGAGGTACCGAGTTGAAAATTTCTAAAATTAAATATAAAAAATTAAGATACGTTTATCTGGTCCTATACTTTGGGTAAAAAAAAAATGAATAACTTTGTTTTTATATAAATGTAAATATTTAGGAATAGTTAAACGTATCTTATGATTTTTATATTTATTTTAGAAATTTTAATTTAATTTAAAATTTTAATCAGTAAATGTAGAAATGGCATTGCAGAGAAAAAATTCCATTTAATAATAAAAGGAATATGTAATTGAATAACTAATACATGGCCTTAAAAAAACGTAGATCTATCTACAACTTCGTAAATTGGAAAATCGACGGACCTATCTTAAAAGGACTATCTTCAAAAAAATATGGACTAAAGATCATCCTTGAATAATCACTTTAATCTCGAATTGTAACTGAAGTTTTCGAGATTGGAACCCAGGGTTTACAAATCTCCTCAAAGTCAAAAGTACGTGGCCTTTTCACTCAATTTTTCCTTTGCGTCCCATTTTGACTATCAGGTGTCTCTAGAGTCGTCTTCTATCACGAAACAAATATCTGAGTATCAAAGGTCGAGGGAAGTATCACAGCTGCCAGGATCCTCGAGTAAAAGATGTTCCTTTTCTAGCACCATATTAACTGCGAAAAAGAAACTCATCATGCACACTAATGAATTTTTTTTAAATATTTTACGCTCTCACAATTCGATTTCTTCATTTTAATTGGAAAATATTATAGATATTTTTTCGCTCTACAGCACTACTATTTTTGTTGAAATATAAGTTTTTCTAGAAAAGAAAATATTTCATTTCAATACTTTTTTCAAAAAACGAAGAATTCGAAATTAAACTTCAAAATTACATTTTCCCATTTTACTCACCAATTATTAGTATTAGTTATTTTTATGATGTACAAAAAAATATTTTCGTTGTACAAAAAAAATAAAAAGATGAAAAAAATTAAAAAACAAAAAAAAATGTATTAAAATTTACAGGATTTTAAATGTTTTCGAGATACTTCAGAAATTTCAAAAACTTCAAAGGATTTTTTAGTATTTAAAAATATTTTTGTAGTTTTAAACATTTTACAGTTGAATTAAAAGATTCCAAGAAATTAAACAAAAATTCAAGGATTTTAAAAAAATTAAAAGGGGTTTTATGCAATTAAAATATTGTAAGTAATGTTAAAACATTTCATAAAATTTTCAATTTAAAAAAAACTCAATATTAACAAACAATATTTACAAAATAGAATTTGAAAATAGATTATTGCAAAGGGAGTTACGAATCTGAAAACTTTATTAATAAACAAGCTTTATTATACAAAAAGAAACTCGTAAGCAAATAAATAAACAATTTTCCCAAAAGTCAGAATTGTTAATTTAAAAACAAATTAAGGACATTAAATTAAAAAAGGTAAGATTGTCGGAGCAACAGAATTCTAAGTTCGAAAAGCCTTCGAATTTGAGAGTTTTTAGGTCCCAAAAGCCCCAGGATTGGAAATCCACAAATTTAAAAACTTAAACACTTGGAGTTAAAATAAAAAGAAAAACTTTGAAGGAAAATATTTTCACCACAGCTCCGCTTCAAAATAACACAGAAAAACTCGAGATTAAGGCCGTGTATTACTTATCCGATCCCTACCTTATCGACATTTTTCTCTGCAACGTTACTTCTAAATTTATTGAAATACCAAGTTAAAAATTTCTAAAATTAAAGAAAATACGCTAAGGTACGTCTATATAGTCCTACATTTTTATTAAAATAAAAAAATTTTAATATTTTAAATAAATGTAAATATTTAGCACCAGAGAAAGGTAACTTATTACTTTAACTTTAATTATAGAAATTTTCAATTTGATATCAGCAGAATATCTGTAGATTTAGAAGTAACATTGCGGAGAATAAAATGTCGGTAAGGTAGGGATCGGATAAGTAATACATGGCCTTAAAATAAATCATTTCCACCCTCATGCAAAAAAATTCTTATATTTTTTGAATAATCGAAAAAAAGGAAGCGTCGCTAAAATCAAAAAAGAATATCTAAACGACATGCAACAGTGAATTAGGAAAAGTCTCAAGCCCAAGTACCAATCAAGCTAGAAAAATCTCATGCAGAAGAAGATCGTGAACATACCTAGATTTTTTTCTTTCAAACATTTGCAGAAAAGGAAAACGCTTTTTTTTAAATAAAACCCGCCTTATTTATCGAACAACATACTTTTATTAAATTAATTTGTGTTCCATCCGATCGTATCGATTATCGTACATCGTAAAATTATTTATACCTTATAAAAATTCAAATTCGCCGAAGCCGTCACTATAAATATGATTTTGATTAGCGTTCCTGTCTTTTTAATTTTAACAGCTATATTAATTTTTCCCTTCGATTTCCATTAAAAACCAATAAATAGAAAACAAGAAAAATTGGAGTTTAATTTTTGTGGTCAAAATGGATACAATCAAAATGATAGATTGATATTTAAATTATTGAAACTTCAAGATGAAGGAATTGACATCATTTCGTACGAAATTCTAAAGTTATTGAATTATCGTCAGTAATCGATATTAATCGTTCTTTATAGATATTATAATCGATAGTAATCAAGGATTGGTTGGAATGAAAAGAAATTCTTCAATTTCGTTTATAAAAATGAAACAAAAAAAAAAAAAACGATAGCTGGTGAGAAGCTAAACTTTGATTTCTTCAGCTTTGATTAATATCCAAGTTCGATAAAACGGACAGTTTTCAAATCTCGAACCGTTTCGATATCTCGAAAATTTCAAGATTTCGAACAATATCGATATCTCGAAAATTTCGAGATTGTGAACAATATTGATATCTCGAAAGTTTCGGGATTTCGACCAGTATCGATAACTCGAAGACGTTAATTCGAAATTTTGCGCACATCTAATAAGCGCAAATCGCAAACTTTTGAATTAGAAATTTTCGAAAAAAATGACGTTAAATCGCTAACTAATAAATTCAGGACTTTCTCAAATTAAAAAAACAAAAAACTACCATGTGGTAGAGCAATATTGTCAACTGAAATTTAACTCTAATAGATAAAAGAAAGACGATATCTAAAACTATTGTTGCGCGAGTTTCTGTTTCTCAAGAGAAAACATATGTACAATTGACCTATGTTTTCTGAAAATGAACTATGAACTCGATTCCTCAAACGCTGCGAATGGAGATGAAATATATTTTCAACAGAGACAGAGACAGAGACAGAGAGAGAGAGAGAGAGAGAGAGAGAGAGAGAAAGAGAAAGAAGAAAAGAGAAGAGAAAATTGTGTTCTTTCTTTACTCCTTTCCGAATATTGCTAAAAAATACAAAAGATTGGCTTATGAAGTTAGAAGTAATGCTCGATGCAAATTACGAAGCTTTCAAGCTTAAGAAAGTGCAGAGCATGCCGTTAAAGTGTTATTTCAGTTTAGAAATTAGAAAAGTCCTTTCACCAATTCGAGATTTGCTCACTCTTCCTATTCAATAACATAAAATAAAGGAAAAACAATTGACAACTGAAAATTGAAAACTTAGTCAACATATTGCAACAAAAAAATTTTTTAAATAAAAATAAAAATCGGAACCTAAGCCATTCAAACTAACGGAATAAAAAAATTTTTTCAAGAACACAATTTTCAATTATCATTTCTTTTCAATTACATACTTTGTTTTAATTCTGTTTGCGTATAAAATAAACTTCAAATACTCTATTCAAATGAAAGAAGGCGCAAGTATGAAAATATATCCTTTTACATTTCCATTTGTAAACCCTAATCGTAGGATACTTGGACAGACGTTTCCTTAGAACACTGAATGCGTTTAATGCTAGAAATTATTTGCTTCCTTCGTAATTAAATCAATGAACCACGTCAATTTATTAACTATGACAAGTTTTGTGTTTAAAGGTTTTCTAGTATTTGTTTACAGTTTCATAATATATTTTTACCGAAATATTTGTAACAGTATATCTATAAAATTATAAATTGTGAGCAACGTCACTATTTACCGACCGTACCATATATACTTTTTCTAGCTTCTTATTAAAGAATATATCTCGCTGAAATATTTGGAAATGACAAAAAATATATCAGTGTATACCTCAATCTTCTAATAAGAGTGTATTTTCTCTCTGGAGAAAGACAAGGCTATTTGAATATGATACATAATTAAAAAATTACGTGGTTCATTTCCTAAGAAATAAATAGTTGCAGGTAGTCTCTGGATAGGAAGACAAAATATATGATTTCTAAGCAATATACAGTGATTCAAACTTTGACATTAGGACGTTTTCCTTCGACTTTAATGCTATTTGGAAGAGAAGTGAGCTTAGCGTGATAACGAATGAACTCCAGCTCCTTTGAGAACCTCGTGTATGTACAGTGTGAGAGGGAAATCATTGTGGAAACTGCGTAGCGCATTCATTATCACAGATGGAATTTCTAGTGATACTTCTTAGGTAACCTAGTACGTAGAGACCTGTTAGTACCGTTTTTCTCTGAGAGTTGAGAACCTAGTCGGTGATCCATCACAGGTATCCTGAAGAGTTGGATGTTGAGATGGGCGCAGATTTCCATACAAACTTGCGCACAGTATCGCAGCAAGTCGAGAGTAACCCATATCTATAAACAAAATTTTATAAATAAAAATAAATATATCACTATTTATTATTTTATTTATAAGTATATTACGAAAATTATTAACTACACAAGGTAACTTTTTCACATCCATACTTATGGATATTAATGAAAAGCAGTCGATAACAATCGATATTTAACAATAGTAAGTGAAAATAATTGAGTTATTTATTTATTGAAGGTAATCGATATTTATCGATCGTAATTAATTTTTAACGATATTTAATGATAGGAATCGATATTTAATTATCGTAATCCATTTGTATCCTTAATAAACGATTTTTATCGAGAGTACCTAATCAATATTTATCGACAGTAATC
>JAUEJJ010000032.1:2023612-2034107 GCA_032164275.1 Synergus coniferae
TATATCTATTTGAATCAATAAAATCTGCTTTTGACCAAGCGCGAAAGTGCGCACTTTTGATTCAACAGCATTTTTTTTTTCAGTGTAGAGTCGAAAATAGATCTTTTTTTTTCAATCAAAAGTAAGACTGTTGGAGCATTTTTTAATAATAAATAAAAATGACTGTAGAGTGATATTCTTCGTAAAAACTAATTTTTTTAGACTAAAGTAGAAAAGTTTCGGCGAGAGTAGAGATGTGGGTGAGGGAAGGGTACCGACAATATTTTAATGTGAAAAAGAGAAAAGAAAGTGTAATACTTTACATTTTTCCAAGTCCCTTTTTAATCAGAAAGAGACACAGCACTGCACTCGCGGAGTGACTCACTCACTATAAGAATTTTTGCAATTCAAGACGCTTCGAGAGAACAGCTTTGTAGACCTGACAGCTGTTCTCACTTTGTAGTGACGCCAATGACCATTGGTGAAAAAAATACATTCGAAGTTTGGTTGGTAATAGAATACACTGTTTCCACTAATAAAATGCATTGTTTCTACCAATTGTCACTGGTGTCATTGCAAGGTGAGAACAGCTGTCAGGTCTACAAACCTATTCTTTTGAAGCATCTTGTCTATATGTCAATCAATGTCAATACTCACGATTGACAAGACGTTTCGAGAAAACAGCTTTGTAGACCTAACAGCTGTTCTTACGTTAATAGAATACACTGTTTCCACCAATAAAATGCATTGTTTCTACCAATTGTCACTAGCGTCACTGCAAAGTGAGAACAGTTTTGTAGACCTAACAGCTGTTTTCACTTTGTAGTGACAATTGGTGTAATTTAGAAGTTTGGTGAAATTCCGAAGTTTAGTTGGTGATAGAATAATGCATTGTTTCTACCAATCGTTACTGGCGTCACTGCAAAGTGAAAGTGAGAGCAGCTGTCAGGTCTACAAAGCTGTTTTCTCGAAGCGTCTTGTCAATATACCAATCCACCTGATTTATCAATCCAATTTTTTACGCGATTTGTTACGAAAATTTTTTGTTTCGATAATTATTTTTCGTAATTTTTCAGTCGTATGATATTTTAAAATAACTTTCAATTTACAAAAATAGGAACTGACATGGAACCCGGTAGAGAAGGAGGAACTTGGCTTGCCTTGTCAACGAACGGTCGAGTAGGAGTGACACTAAATCTACGAGATGAACCCAGAAATTCGGAAACTCCAGCAGAAGGTCGAGGTTTTTTGATAACCGATTATCTAGTCACAAATGAATCGACTGAAACTTATTTAAACAAGTTGCACCAAGTAAATCAAGATACTCAGAAATATAATCCTTTCACACTCGTTCTCATCGAATTGAAGTACGTATATTATACAAATTCGAGTGCCCAGAGAAATTCTGATTTTTAGATTTTCTTTTCTTAAGATTTTACTTATTTTGAATTATTTTCAATTATTTCGAATTAATTAATTATTATAATTATTAATTAATTATTTTATTTTTATTTATTAATTCATCTCAATTATTTTGGATTCTTTCGCCTTTACAAAAATTCTTTGTATTTAATTTAATTTCTACTGAATAGATTTCATATATTTTCAATTCTTTTGAATTATTTTCAATTTTTTAAAATTATTTTCAATTCAATGCATTATTTTAATTTTTTTTTTTTTTCTATTCTTCTGTTAATTTAACTTGAATTTCTTTGAAATATTCTCAATTCCTTTAAATTCCTTTGACTTCAAGTAATTGAAATTCTTTTAAATACGTTTCTTTTGATGTCTTTCGATCTCACTCGAAATCTTTTAATTTATTTAAAATCAATTTCCATTCTTTTAGATTGTTTCGAATGCTATTGAAACATTGTGAATTTTTTTTCCTTTGATTTAACATTACTTTTTTTTCACATAATTTTTTTCCATTGTAAGAAATTTCCGCAATAGAAATTCAAAAAATCAGAATCTGTCTCGGTAAATGCAAATAATATTAAAATATGAAATATATTATAAATTTGTACCTCATTCCATATTTCTGAAAAAAAAACAATATATTTTCAATAGGACTGCCAATGTGTCTTGGTTGAGTAGTTCCTTAGAATCAAAAGGACCTCAGTCTTGCAAGGACAAAATTTTGGGCTTTGGAAATAGTCCGGTGGATCGACCTTACACGAAAGTCAAAGTAGGAAAAGAAAAGTTTGAAAAAATTGTCAAAAATGCTACAGTTACTCAACAAAATCGTCTCATAGAAGATCTTTTGGATTTTCTTAAATGGGGAGAGAGGTTCGTTAATTGATTAATTAATCCATCCTGAAAAATAAATAAAAATAAATAAAAAAACCTAAATAAAATTTAAATATAATAATGTTAAAAATAGGCATATTTTTTAAATACTAAAATTTCAATTGTATTAAATTTTTTTCAGACACTTACCAGATGAAGTCCTACGAACTGTAAGTCCGCAGGTTTATCCAGATCTCAGTTCGATATTTGTGCACTCAGAAAAAGACGAATATGGAACAAGGACACACTCAATTTTGCTCGTCAACGGATCTGGAAAAATAACTTTTGTCGAGGAAACATTGATGCCGGATCGAACATGGAAGACCCAGGAGTTCGAGGCTTCTTTATGATGAAACTTGTCTTTATTCAAGTCATTTTACCTAGTACGCTTACAAAAATATTACAATTTATTTGAATTTGATAATTTATTATATAACTTATAATAACTTAAAAAAATTTACCTTTAAAAAAAAAGGGGACTCGTTTTTTGTAATAAAAGAAGAAAATTAATAAGATCACAGTATGAGTTTGATTTCTCTTCCTGTAAGTTAAATCGAATCGATATTTATATCTTCGTTTTCTTCCCCTGAAACTTCTTCCTCTAAATTTTCCTCTTCTGCACTTTCCTCTAAATTCAAATCGTCTTGTAAGTCGTCCTCTAAATCGGTCTGAAAAATTTCCGAAATGCGGGATTCTGTATCATCTGATACTGAAGGTAGATCGGCATTCGCGTTTTCTGAATCATCCGTCGATGACTGAAAAATAGACATCAAAATAAACTTTCTAAATACACAAAATGAAATTGACAAAATGGAATAATAATATTTACCTGTGAAAGAATAAAGTGCCCTTCAATATCTTTTTTTCTGAGGTTGCCAGTTCTGAAGGCTTCTAAACAATTATTCATACTCATCATAGCCTTCACTCGACAAACGAATTCTTCAACCAGTGATTTTATAGCAGGAAAATGTGCAAGTAAAACAGTGTCTGTTTTGTTCATTCCTTGACAGTAAATAGAATGTAAATACCTCGTCGCAGCTGCAAAAAATTAAAAATAATTTATTACATAGTATATTCAGTATATCCAGAAAAATAAAAAGGGTCACATTTTGAGAAAAACTCAAAAATATTTTTGAAATTGAAAAATTAACTGGAAATTAATTTTTTAATGAAATATGGTTATATTCATTGAAAAGTTCGAGAAAAAAGCTTTCCAAAACACATATTAAAAAGTTCAATTGGACGATTTTAACAGAAGTCAGATAAGGGGGCATCAATAAATCACGTGGCCCAATTTTGGCCACTTTTTGACACCCTCCCACTCCACGTGTCCCAACATGTCATTCTTGTCGATCCCACCCCCTCGTGTTTTTTAAAACAAATTCAGGCAAAAATTTTTGGGTAAAAATCTAATTTTTTTTTCAAATCACCACCATTTTGTGAAATATTAATATTTTTCGAAATTTTTTTGGTTCACCGGCATGCCGGAAATCCGCCTTTATAAATCAAAATATTATTGACGTATCTGAAAAAAATTTGTTTTATACTTTAAGAGTATCTTAATAAACCATAAAAGTTTTGGAAAGATTCGTTATTTTTTTTTATCTCCAAAAAAATACTCAAAAATACTCAAACTTTCGGGATTAACTACACGGGATTTCCCCCTTAAATAAGGTGCTGGACTATAATAAAATATAAAGAGAAAATACTAACCTTGAAAATTTGTTAATGTCTGCGTAACTGTGGTCATTTTTGTTTTAAGACAGTTTTCTAATAAGAAGAGTCCTTGATTCAGGAATATCCGCAACAATATTATGAAGTGTCGCACCGAAATTATTAAGATGATTCTCGTCTTCAACATTTTACTGATTTTGGTGATTTCTTTGACTTTCAGTCCTGCATCATTCCAGATTTCGATCTTTTCCGAATCCCTAAAAATGTTCATTAATTATTTTTAGGTTTTAGGGAGTATTTATTATTATTATTATTATTAATTTATTTATCTAGTATTTATTTAACAGTATTTAAAGTGATTGAAAAATATTTCAAAGGATTTCCAAGAATTAAGAAAAAATTGAAGTATTTTTAAATATTTCAATAATTTAAAAGAATATATTAAAATATATTAAAATCTTTTAAAATCCCTTGGAACTCTTTAAAATCACTTTAAATCGATTAATCACTTTATCTGTTAATCTCTTTAAATTTTTTAAGGACGTGTGATACTTTACTCGCAATAAAAAATATTTTTTACTAAAACTAGGCCATTTACCTCCATCTGTAGGAAACGAAGGTAAATGGCTTAATTTCAGCAAAAAAAAATATTTATTATTGCGAGCGTAAAGTTGGAAAAACTTAAAAGGAATTTATAATAATTCCATAGTATTTTTGAAAGAAACGTACGAATTCGTCTTTTCCAATTCAATCTTGAGTCCTTTGATAAGCCCTTCGAGAACCTTTTTGAAGAGAAGAGGGAAGTTGTTCTTGTTGATGGAAGGTAGGTTTTTCAAACAGTCTGTTGGCTTTTCTAGCAATTCTACGTCATCTCCTAACCACTCCATAACTTCTGTTATTGCTTTCAAGGGAGATGGCTCGTTATCCATCCAGGTTTTCAACAATCCAGCAATCGCGGTTCGATATGCACCGCCTGTTTGTTTGTCCAACCAATCGCCTGATTTGAGAAAATCATAAGCCATTGTTGCTGTAAAGATAAATTTAATCAAATTACAAGATCGACAATATCAAACATTTCTAGTCGTACAAAAAAATGTACATGATTTAAAAATAATTCCAAAGAATTGAAAACAATGAAAAATAATTTAACCGAATTCAATGGAACTGAAAAGAATATTTCTTAAAAAAAAAAAAATAAAAAGCATTCAACGTGAATTAAACAAAATTCCAAAGATCTTAATTGCATTCAAAAAAATCCAAAAGTTTTTAAAGAATTCAATGAAATTGAAATTAATTCAAAATAAATAAAAATATTTCAAGTGACATCGAAAGAAATCAAAGGAATTTAAGAAAAATTGAAAAACTGAAAATATGTAATTCTAAAAAATTGAAAATACATATATTGTGAAAGTATTTAAAAGCATTCAATCGGCTTAGATAATTATATTAATAATTCTAAATAATACACAATTTTTTAAGTGTTTCAACGAATTTCCAATAATTTAAAAGAACTCAATGGAATTTAATAGAATTCATAAGAAATCAAAATAATTAAAAAAAAATCAAAGGAATTCAAACGAATTTAAAGGAATTGAAAGAACTGAAACTATTTTAAGAGAATTAAAAAAAATAAGTTTAAATTTTTGTTCAAGAATTCGTATGAATTCGTTACAGAAAACTCAACTTTCGATTTTTAAGCACTACCATAATAATGAGTTTTATTTTAATTCGACGAAATAATGATATTTACCGTGCTTTCCTTTATTCTCATCCATAAAATGGTTCGAATGCTTCATTAAAGTTCCGCAGACGTTGACAATATTGTGAGCGAGAATAATCGAACGATTTTCTGCGACGTCCCTCATCAACGAGAAATATTTATAGGATTCCGAAGTAAGTTCTCTAATTGAACTGAGAGATGCGTTCAATTTTCTAATTTGTGATGCCAGTGAGCGAAGTCCATCTGCAATAAATTTTTCCTTGTAATTTTAAATATTTAAATATATTATTACTATTTTATATTTATTGACTTTAATTTAATTAAAATTATCCTTACAGTCCTCTTATTTTTAAAATTATTTCTAAGAACAAACCTCTAAGCACATCATTGTATTTCGCACTGTGGAATAATTCCTTCCAACTGAAAATCTGATTAATTAATCGTAGAAGAAGGTTAACTGCTTCTCTCTTTTGAGAGTCATCTATTTCATTTTCTCTTAGGTCTTGAACGATATCCTCCAGTTTATTACAAATTTGCGGCAATAATTGTATCAGATCGTAGATAAGCGTTTCGGAACTATCATTCTCAAGCATTCCCAGGAGTTCTTTGACTATGAAACAAACTTGGGCGACTGACACAGCTTGGGATGAGGTTTGGGTCAAGGTCATGTCCATTTTAACGTCCAAAAGATGTGCTACCTGGAAAATATTTTCATTTATCACTACGTAAGTCTATATACACTGTAAAAGTTGCAAATAAAAAATATTAATCTACATTTACTGAGCTCCTATTATAACACAATAAAAAGTTATTAGTATGAAAAATACATTTTAATATTCAATGTCTTTTTATTTCTTGCACTATACCTACAATTTAAAAAATAATTACCTTCGTATCTAATCGTCGAAAGTAGGTCGGATTTTTCGAAGTCAGAAGAGATCCAAGATCGAAACTTTCCCACTCAGGAATTGCAATTGACTGCGATTTTTCACTGACTCCCTTTTTGCCCTTCTTAGACGGCTTTTTGTCGATTTTAACGAAAGGCTTGGATGGAAAATAGTGAAAATAAGCTTGAGGTGGTTGATATCGAGAGTCACACATGGAAAGTGCCATCTGGAATTCTCCCTGCATTGTCATCAAATCATCAAGTCTTTTTAATACTTGCCTTTGCATCACGGAATCTGATTCCTTTACAAATCCACTTATCACTTCTCTAAACCTAAAAACAGTACGAAAAAATAAACACTAATTATTTTAGGCTGCAAAGTTTTATTTTTAATTTAGGACGACTGAAATATCCCGGAAAATAAAATTCTCGACACTACAAAATTTCCGATATCATAATATCTCTTTGTAATATAGTTTCAGAATTCTCGACAAAAAATTTCCAAAAAAACAAGTAAAAACTAATTTTAATAAACAAAGTACTTTAATTATTTATTAATTAAATTTTTTTTGTCAGTTTCCAAGGTAGGAAATTTTTTAGCATTGGAAATTTTAAATTTTGGAGAATATTACAAACTGTCGGGAATTTTCGAGTAGAAAATTTTATTTTTAGGGATTTTTCAGTCGTCCCTATTTTTGGTTTCATTTTATTTACTTTACCAATTGATGGTGTAAATCATGTAATCGAGAGTTGACGGATCGGGACTTGTGAGATCTTTCGGTAGCATAAGCGAAGTTCCCAAAAGGGCGTTTATATCGTCAAGATTGTCATTTTCACTTTCTCTCAAAACACACATTCTTAATGCTCTGAATAAAACAGGCACAATCCCACCATACTTTTCTTCACCTTTCTTCACAAAGTTGATTCCTAACATAGATGCTTCATCTCCGTGTGCATTATTCAGTCCGTATTTCGCTTCCAAATCCTCGCTGAAATCATTTTATATTCACATTTATAAAATATTTTTTATATTAAAATTTTTTAAAAATATTTTAAAATAAACATTTTGGTTCACCTGCAAGTATTTTGGTTGTCTAAGTATTGAGTAGAAAGGATATCTTCGAATTTCTGTCTAATTTTTTCGAGGAAATTTTGGTCTAAATTTCGTGTTTCAGAAATTACTTGACTCATACGATCATAAAATAAACCTCGCGATCTAGGACAGCTTACAACCGCTTCAGTTACATTTTCTGAAAATTTCAAAATTAGAATTATCAAGTTATTAGTTATCAGAATGTGAAAATTTTAAATAATAAATTTTCAACGGAATTTGAGACGGTTAAAACTTACCAAAAATATCTGCTGCTTTTTTGCAGGTTTCTGACTTGCGTGCCAAGTGTTTAATTGCCATGACGGCGCTCAAAACACCTTTACATTTGGCCCTGTAAAATAATTAAGAGATTATAATAAGCTTATCTATATAATAAGATTTTTAAAGAATTCAGATTTCATAAAATTCAAAAGAATCAAAAGAATTAAAAATAATTCTAAAAAATTCAACATAACAAAATGTCTCAAGTGAATTCAAAAGTTAATTTGTCTAATAAAATAATTAAACGGAATCGAAAAGAATTAAAACGATTTCAAGATGAATTCAAAATTATTCCAGTGAATTAAACAGAATTTAAAAGAATGAAAAATTCGAAAGATTTTACCAGAATTCGAAAGAATAAAAAAGAATTTAAAATAATTTAAAATATTGTAAGTTAAATTGAAAATTATTCAAGTAAATTTAAAAAAATTCCAAAGTAATTCAAAGAATGAAAAAAAATTCACAAGAATTTTTCAAAGTGAATTAAAAAGAACACAAAAGATTTGAAAAGAATTCGAAGTATTTTCAAAGAATTTCAAAAAATTTCAAAGAATTAAAAAGAATTCAAGTAATTTAAAAAAAAGCAAAAATATTAAAAAGAATTGAAGGTGAATTTTAAATATTAGAAAAGAATTTAAATAAAAAGTATAAATTAGTGTTTCTTCGATAATTTAGGACTTACAAAGAGTTCGAATTCCAGAGTTGCTTATTCATTAATATAAAAAGATCCGTCTGCAGTGATTCAGAAGAAGAATTGCACTCGCTACACAATCCATGAAGAACGTCACTCATGATAGCCACGCTTTCTAAATCTAAATTCTCAACTTTATCTAACAAACCCTTCAGATGATTGCAGTGGGATTGTAAAAACTGCCGTTTTTCATTATCAGCGATCATTCTACTTAGTATCTTGAAGCAGTTTTTTGCTGTCAAGTTATTAAAGCCTACTTGGTCCATCATTTTATCCAAAACTTCGCGCTGCTTGATCAGTCTTTCTTGACTTATTATCATCAAGATAAACCACTCTATTCCGAAATCTGTGTAAAGTCGATCATCGGAAGTCAGAAGGTTGCTTGCCAAATTCAAAGCTGTGTTCTGAAAATGTCTCGCGACCTAAACAAAAAATACATTTTTCAATAGTTGTTAATTCAAAATAAAAATTTTTAATTAAAATCCAGTTTAAATTATAAACTCAATTTATAATTTTAGATTAAATTTATAATATTAAATAGAATAATGACCTCGGGATAATCCTTATAGAAAATTTTCAGCAATTTTGTTCGGTAATACCCGGAACGTAAATGTTGTTTGAAAATAGTTTCAACGCTCTTCTTCGCTCCTCGGAAGGAAAAAAGTAAGAGTATGAAAATTAAATCAATGGGTAATCCTCCAAAGCAATCTGCAACTCTCTCTTTTACGACAGTTATCATCGCGTGAATTATTTTTTTCGACACCGTCATCATCGTCGTCAGGATATTGACAGTATTCATCTGATTCGTAAAACAATCCTCTTTTTTAAATGTTTCTAGTGGCTCCAAATGAACCAGTCGCAAAGTTTGTAGTACTTTTACAGCTGGTCTCTTTTCATCACAATTGTTTAAGACGAACCTAAAAACAATTTTACATTAGATCTATAGGGGTATTGCCAAATGCGACCTTTATATCCAAAAATACAGCTACCGCTATCCTATCTTCAGAAATAAATATCGCTCCAAGTCCCAGGGTTATATCCTAATGCTAAGCTTGCTTTAAAAATGCTAAATAATGACCCTACTAAAAAGTCTAATCTTATCTGTATCTCAATATTGTACCTTATATAGATTCTCTATACAAAACCCATTTTTAGTCTTTTTTAGTCTTATAAAATGTCTTCTAGTACCCTTCTTAAGAGCTGCAAGCCTACTAATTCATCAGGGAGTTTCCCTGTCCGTCTTTCTAACTCGATAAGGACAATTTTCTTCATAAAATTTCCGCATAGTTACTTTCAAATTCCTGTACCTCTGAGAGAAAAACAAGTATATCTATGATCAGGTAAGGACGTTTCTTGCGACACATACCACTTCTTAATATATTTCTTACAAAATTTTAATTTCAAAGGCCTAAAATCGTGCAATTTCAAATTAGAATCATAGCAATCATCTTTTCAATTTTGTTTTTTCTCACCTAATAATGACAGGAACAGTGTCCGGATCACAGACGACGAGCATATTGATTACTTTTATCTGTAACTCCTCAAAATATTCCTTTCCAATTGACAATGTGGTGATACTATCCAGGATCACGTTCGTTAACTCCGGGCTGATTTCTAGTAATTTGACGAGAATTTCCGCCGTTGCGTGATGCTGAGAATCGACAACTATATCAGGTAAGAGTTGAATCAACTCTCGTTGAAACCAGATTGGAGTGATTTCTAGTAAATGTTCGAGACTCGACGTCATTGATTCCGGATCCTCGATCGCTTCTAAAAATCGTAACTGCTTTAAAATCCGTGTAGTCCAGGCAACATTTTCCGGTTCAGTCCTGCACAGTTGGAAGTTTATTTTAATTCCAAAACATTATATTAGACCCAAAATAAAAA
>JAUEJJ010000032.1:2038351-2050814 GCA_032164275.1 Synergus coniferae
CTTTCGAAAGCCATTCATGAATTATTCAATATTCTTTGAATAAGTTCTTGAAATTTTGTTTGTATAATTTTGAATTAATTTAAATTCCCATTATTTTGGATTTAATTTGTACTCATTTTAGATTCTTTTGGAATCTCTCGGCTGTTTTTGAATTTTTTTGATTTTGTTCTCAATTGTTTTCATTTTACTTAAATTCTTTCAAAAGCTGTTTAATTATTTTGAATTCTTTCAAAATATTTTTAATTATTTTGGATTCATGTTTTACCCTTTAATTTTTTCTGTCAGGATTCTAAGTGACTTTTGTACATTTTTTCCTTTGAATTCTATTAAATTCCATTATTATTTCCAGTTCTTTTAAATTTAATTCAATTCATCATGAATTTTTTTCGATTATTTTAAATTCCTTGGAATACGTTTGAAATATTTTGAGACTTTTTGAATTCTTTCTGTTTCCATTGAATTATTAGAATTTCACTTGTTAAAAGACTTCGAAGATTTCTGTGGAATTCTAAGCTAACGAATTTAAAAAGATTTCTAATAATTTTAAGGTTTTCTTGTAATTGTATTGCGTTTATTACATTTTACAGGTTTTTTTACGTATAATACGTCAGACACCTCGAGTTACTCGTAACTTACCAACTCTGCCTTCCTCTGTTTTACATATTAAATTAAATGTCCCAACCTTGTCGTCAAAGCAGAAGAAGGCATCGTTGACAGAGTCGTTGAACCATGAACCGTAGAGGAATCTTCACTTAATATTGATTAGGTAGACCGATATTAATGAATCTTGACAAAAATAAAAATTAATTAAGTGCATATTCTGTGAAAAAAATATTGTATAATAAGATATTCTTTATTTACAGAAGATGAACTTATTAATTTTTATTTTTATCAAGATTCATTAATATCGGTCTATTTAATATTTCTATAAGTTAAAATGCCATTATTTATAATAAACAATATAAATAATGTTTCTTAGCATTTTAAACTGTGCGTCAATAACAACCAATCAGATGTCGATCGTGACGCATGCGTAGTAGAATATGGAGCCCGCGTTGGGAGCCCAGGGACTCTGTTCTTGACATTCTGTTCTGGTCTGTTCTTGATTTGTATTTTTTCCTTCTTCACTTCCCTGATTTCTGATGATTTCCAAGCCAACCAGCCAACCATAGACTTTGGCATGATTAGATCATGCCGATCATGGACTTTGGTGATTGGTCTGCTTTGGTTTGGTCTCATGCTCATGCTCTCATGATTATTGAGTCATGGCTGGCCGTTGGTCGGTGAATATGTAATTTGTATGTAATAATCGTATAGTTTGTTCAATAATTTAAAGAAAATAATTTGCAGAATGACTACAGAAGATATCCCACATGCCATTTTTTCTTGCAATTATCTGTATAAGGAATTACAAGATTGTTATAAGGAGGTAATATGTAAAACTGAAATCACATGTTAATTTCAGAAATGCTTTTGCCTGTTTTCCATTTTAAAACTAAGAGAGAATTTATTATTTTTCTAGCACCCATTTCGAAAACTAACAGGATTTTGTTCACCTATCTTTATGGAATTACAGCGATGCATTCAAGAACAAGTATTTAAAGAATTTATTTCAATAAAATTTTTAATTCAATTTGGTTTTAGGTTAGGAAACCGTAAATATGTAAAAACAATATTATTTATGCTATTTTCCATGATTATTGCGGACACCTCTTTCTCGAAAACTAAAATTCCGATTGTGAATAAGTACCGAAAAAATAATTTCTGAAAAAAAAAAACGGATTTTTCGAGATAATTGTCATTTTTCATCTTTTTTATTTATTTTTTTTTAGTACAAAAAAACTGACATTTTCTCGCAAATTTTCTGAAATTTTCAGTGGGATTATTTCGTTTTCTATTTTTCTTTGTCAATTTTTAGCTTATTTTTTAAAACACTACTCTGAAATTTTTTTAGAATGTACAGAAAACCTTTAAATTTGGAAAAAAAACATAATAATAATTAAAAGTTATAGTCATTGGAAAAATTTCAATTTAAAAAAAAAAAAATAAAAAAAAACGATTATTATTATTATTATTATTATTTTCCAAATTTTAAGGTTCTCTGTACATTCTAAAAAATTGTCAGATTAGTGTTTGAAAAATAAGCTGATAAATTCTTTTTTTTTTTTTAATTGAAAAAGAAAAATAGAAAAAAAATAATCTGACTAAAAATTTCAGAGAATTTGCGGAAAATATCAAAGATTTTTATATAAAAAAAAAAGGAAAAAAACGTTGAAATTTTTATAAATTTTTTCCTGAAAAGTGCATTTAAAAACAATATTTTAAACACAAATTTTGGAGGAATTTTGAACAAAAATTTTAAAGAAATTTTGATTACAATTTTCAAAAAAAAATTTTAAATCAATTTTGAACGTTTTTAATCTAATAATTATCAAATTATCATGATTTTAACTTTTCATGTATTTGTTTAACTGAAATTTCTTTAATTGTTCTAATTTGAGTAATTTAATTTTACACATTTAAAGGCTGAAATTTTAGAAATTGAAAACCTTTTCGTTTAAAAAGCAACTTTTAAAGATTTTACAATTTCTCAGTTATTTAAGTTTCTTTGATTCTATTGCCAAAAAAATGGCTGCATATGAAGACATTTTCTAATCTATTTTTTTATTTCTTTTCAGCAAAATTTTCGTGAGAAAGAAAGTTTGAAACGGTCTAAAAAATTTCGCGAAAAGTTATTACGTGCGAAACAGAATTCTGAAGCAAAGGAAGACTAAACTTCTGTCCTGAAATCCAAATATTTACTTTAATTTCTAGCATCTGTATTAATTAAGAATTATCCAAGATGGAAGAACCTCTAAACAAAAAGATGAAGTTTATTCCCGAATTAAAAATCATTTCTCTGAATGGAGTAAAGTTGGAAGAGGATTCCCTGGTGGAATCCGAGGAGAAAATTTCCCAGTCGGAAATAGCAGTAGCGGTTCCAAAGATTATTTCTCACGAGGATGAATCCACGTTTCCCTTCCCGAAGGACGAAGACTCTTCTGAAATGTTGCAGGGAGTAGATTTCACCAATAAGTGGCCTTCTGTGACTGACCGCTACTTCACTCCTTTTTATAAAATTGACGTGCAAACACCTGGAGATGACATTTGCATTCGCATCCACACAAATCGAATCTGCATGATTTCCCTGGCACCGAGTCACTCGATTTTCGAGAAGGAAAAGCAAGTTGCGAATGTCAATTTCCGCGTGAGTGAGAAACTCGACCGGACGAAGAACAAAGTCTCCGGGAAAGGAAAACATGGAGCACAGCCTATGCAGGAAAATTCAAATATTTGTTCAATAACCTGCATGGATGAGAAAACGTATATGATTAAGTGTTGTATGATTGGAAAGCTGGTAGAAGTCAACGAGTCGTTGGCGACGAATCCATCGCTTTTGCGAGAGCCACCTCATAAAGGTGGATATCTCGCGATTGTTCTGCCAAATATTAAACTAGTGGAAGAAATGAAGACAAAATTATTGACGCAGGAGGGCTACGAAGCCGCACTTAAGGAACGAAAAACAAAATTAAACCTGCAGAGAATGATGAAGGAATCCGTTTCAGAAATTGAAGTTGAAGATTGAAGAATGTAAATAGATTTTTTGAGTTAATATTTTTATTAATTTAAAATTTAAATATTTTTTTCGCTGACGTTTGTAATGAGAAATATAAGTACTAAGAATTGTCTGCGTAATTTTTTTCATCAGAAGAAAATTCGCAAGAACATATGTAATAAATTTCAATTCTATTAAACTGGGAATATAATGTATAATTTTAAAGCGAAGTCTGTAATTTATTAACTGATCTTTATTCGATTTGACTGTCACTTTTAAATTATAATTAATGATCTTGTTTACTATAAACTCTTGGAAATGTATTCTATTTTAAAAAAAGTGAATTTATTATCATGTCAACTTTAAAGTTTTTTAATCTACTGTTTTGCCTTATGATTTTGTTTTTACCAAGGTAAAATGAAATTTTTAAAAATATTTTTCAAATGTATTGTGTCCAATAAATGATTGCAGGGTGTCTACTGTGTGGGAATTTAAAAAAATCCGAGAATTGTCCTTCATTTTACTTTTGATGTGGGAAGTGAATTTCCGGTTTAAAAAAACTTTTCCGAATAATCAATTTAAATATTATTATTTGACACTAGCAACGTTTGCTAAATTTCTTGAAATCTTTTTAGCTGTGAATTCGATCTCGGGTGTTCCATTTAACTATATTTATATTTTTTGTGCTCATTTTTTGAGCACCTCCCTTCCTCATTTTGATGAGGTTGCAAATTCATTTGCTTCCCTCATAGAGGAAGCATCAGACATTGTTTTCTCGAAGCAAAACATCTTGCATCAACTTTAAATTATGACAGTATTACCTTAGTTGACAAATGTCTAATACTAAAATTCTAATCAATTAATATAACTTCCTTAATATTCAATTAAATGGATTAATCTTACAGATCAATCGATTCGTCTCGACAAAAGGAATCTTTCTTCTCCTTACACAAGCTTTGAATAAGCTTTGAATTTTGATTATTTGAAAAATTAGAGTGGAAAAATTAATTTTTAAAAATTACAATTATTCATAACTGTATTATTTTCCAATGAAGTGCATTAATCATATAGGTCAATCGATTTGTCTCGACACGGAACCCTTTTTCTTCTTACATAAGCTTCGAATTTTGACAATTTGAAAAGTTATAATTGAAAAATCCATTTTTCAAATTTATAAATAACCATAACTTTCTTACTTTTTAATGAAATGTATTAAATTTATAGGTCAATTGAATCGTCTGGACGCAAGGAATCTTTTTTTCTCTTTACATAAGCTTTGAATTTTGATTATTTGAGAACTTATAGTCGAAAAATCAATTTTACTAAAACTATAAATGTATATAAAAATCTTAAAATTCAGTATTTCGAAAAATCATTGGGCACGTTTTGAGATATTGGCGGTGCAAATATATTCTAGAAATTTCATCAATTTATTTACAATTGTTTTCAAGTTATAGCGGCGAAAAAAAAAAGGGGGATATCCATACACACACACACACACACATCCGGACAATATTGATTAGAACGTTGTATTAGACATTTATCAATTGAGGAAAGTGTAATTAAACCATTTTAAAAATATTGGAAAATATAACGACTACAAAGTTTCCTCTATGAGGAAGCAAAATGACTTAACATAAGTATGAACCATTGAAAATTTTCTACGCACACTTTAAGGACAGAATATATAAATTTTCTAGCAGTTTTGGATACATATAATTTCAGTAATAATCATACTATGAAGTTATTATTAATAAATATTAGAAATTGTTTAAATAAATTTAAACATTAATTTAATGTTACCGTGTATTTGATACATGGTTTCTAAGAAATATTTGAGTGGAAAAAAATTTTTTAATAAGATTCAAATACATCTTACAAAGTGAAAGACTTTATTGTCAAGTTTTCTAATAAACGTTATTAATTTACATTATCATTGGCCTATAAAAAAACTATTGTTTATTTATATCCAGATATTTATTGCTTTAAATAAATTCACAAAGTTGCAAACAAAGCAGTTTGTCGTACAATCAAAAATGAAATATTCATTCAAAAATTTGTAACATAGTTTCTTCTCCTCTCAGAATGAATTTCTTCTTTGGCATTCTCTAAGCGTGAGAAACTAAAACTGAGGAACTTTATGAAATTAAAAGTCATTTATTACATATTTATCTTTCATAAAACATAAAACCTTTAAATTGAATAAATCTCCTACTATAATATTTCTTAAATAAAATTAAATTTCTATTTTTGTGCAAGGCTAAGCTACTGATTACTAGTACTAGCTACTAGCTACTGATTAGAGAAACTTGATTATGGCTGAAACTCTTGTTAACATTCTGTTTACTTGACTGAATCTCGTTTACTTTACTTGTGGCACTTTTACTCGCATAATTTTTGACTAAATTTCCTAAAACTATTCCAGCAAATAATAACATTCCAACACTGTGGTTAGAAATAAATTTCTTTGCGCAGTCTTTAGGATTGTCAATATCCAGCGTATAAATCTGAAATCGAAAAAATATAATAATTAATAATTCGAAGCTTTTAAATATGGTGGTTCTTTTCTTTTTTTTTTTTGCTTTTTTTTTTTAATTCAATTTGGTACCCCTACAATTTTTCCTTTTGATGAGAAAATTCCCTATGATTTGTTTTATTGTTAGTATTAAAGAAAATATTTAGAAGTCGCTGTTTACTTTAAGATTTTGCCCACTTTCGGGCAAAAATAATTATTTTCAATAAAATTGACGTTAATTATTGATGATATACTGAAAAAATTGTCCCCACTTCTTTCCCCTTTGATGAATGTTTATATTGAGTGGGTTTTGTCAACATTTTCTCAAGAAAATGACCTTGAGCGACAATTTTTTTTTTCAATTGAAAAATAAAAATAAAGAACGAAAAAATGCCACTGAAAATTCCAGAGAAATAAAAACGACAATCATATCAAAATTTCCGGTTTTCTCCAAAAATTGCAAAAAAAAAAAAACGAAGGTGGATTTGCATAATTTGTATAATTTTTTTTCTACAAATTGCATTTAAAAACAAAAATGAAAAAAAAATACGTCCCGATAAGTCAATTTTTGAAAAAGTTACGGCCATTTGAAAAAAGCCAGTTTTTTGGGTTAGGTAAAAAAATTTGGAAAAATTCTGAAAAATGTTTTCGATATGGCAAAAAAAGGTAAACAAAATTTCAGCCAAATCGAAAGGGGGCGGGGTCAATAGTGGTCGATTTGGCTTCTTTGAGATTCTTTGGGTTTCTAATAATTTCAAGGGATTTAAAAAATTTTAAACGTTTTTAAGATGTTCCTATGAATTTAAAGGGATTACAAGAAATTTGTATATTTGAAAGATTTAGTGGAATTTAAAAAGGTTTCATGAAATTTTAAGAGATTTTAAACAAAGGTTAGGGAATTAAAAGCATTTTAAGGAAAATTCAGAGAAATGTCAGAGAAATTGAAAAATTGAATATTGTGGTCATCCTTATTTTTCACCTGATGAACTAGATGGCTGCCAACTAAACCCACAGCAACATAATATGGAAGAGTCTGTTCAACAGCCAATCCTGAAGCCACCAATCCGCCAATCATACTCGCTCCGAATCCGGACAAATAAAGTTTCGTGTTATTTCCAAATTTAAGAGCTGTAGATTTTATTCCTAAGAGTAAATCGTCGACTTTGTCCTGATGAGCGTAAATCGTGTCGTACAAAATAGTCCAGCAAATACCGGCGGTGTAGAGAGGCAAACAAACTGACCAATCACAGGAGCCGTTAATCGCAGACCATCCGAGTAAAGCACCCCAATTGAAGGTCATTCCCAATATTAATTGGGGCCAGTAAGTCACTCTCTTCATGAGAGGATAAATAATAACTAGACCTGAAAAATCGGTTTGACTTAAATTCAATGTTTTAAAGCTATTGGATGCAGTTATTGGATGCAAGTTTTAACGTCAAAATTATATTTCTTGATTTTACTTCACAAATATTAGAATTAAAAAAATTTTCGCTCTGTAAACGTTTTCTTTTTTCAATTAAAAGTAGGGGTACACAGCGAAAAATCGTTTACTTTTAATACCTTTCACGTAAAATGAAAAATTCGAACTTTGAGATTAGAAATTGAATTCAACGCCCTTAATTTATAGAGTTTGCAGGGTGTTCACTAATTTTTGTCCGAGATGCATGAATAAATTATTTTCCTTGAAAATATAATCAAAAGAAGTCAAGAACAAGAAAAATTTAAAAAGATTTGTAGGAATTCTAAAAGGTTCGACGAAATTTAGAAAGATTATGGGAGATTCTTGGAAAATTAAAAAATATTTGAATTGGTCTTAATACTAACTTAGATGAAATATGTAAAACGAATATTTAAAGAAAATTTATAAGACTTAAATTATAGGTAAATTTAATGTTTAAATTGAAATTCAAAGGCTTTTTAGAAACGGTCTTTTAAAGTTTTTTAGAATCTTGTTAAATTTTTTTAAGAATATTGCGAAATCAATTTTAAAATGAGAACAATAACTTTAATTTTGAAACATTTAAAATTAAATAATTTGAAAATAAATAATTTTCAAAAAATCCTTAAAATTTAGAGCTCTCTGAAATTTATTTATCTCTTGAAATATTTTTAAATCTCCCATAATTCAAAAAAATATGTAGAATTTCGTTTTACTCCCTCAACATCTATTTAAATTCACTCAAATCCAATTAAATTCTCTGAAATTTTCCACAATTTAGTAAATTCGTTAAAATCGCCAACAAAATGTCTTGACTTAATAACTTAATAATAAATTTACGTTTAAACTTCTCAACCTGCATCAAGGACTATTGCTGGATTTTCCAGTATCAGTTTTCAATTCTTGATGGGTAAACACCTTGCTGACTGACGAGAGTTTATTTTTTAGAGAGCGACTTACACAGTGAACTTGCACCGAGTAGAATACTGTACCAATTAAGTTGCAATAAAATTAAAAGTCCTAAGCTCAATTGACCTCCCAGAAACGTCAATGCCTTAAACGGCGTTACTTCTCCGGTCACTAGAGGTCTATCCTTTGTTCTGGCTACCTAACAGAACAATTTTTTAGTAATTTAAGTAATTTAGTTTCACATTGTTTAATATTTCGATATTTTAGATTTTCTATTATTCGAATTTAATTTCAAATAATCCAGACTCAACATATTCGTCATAGAATCATCTGTAGATAAAATATGTTGTTTTTCAAAGGATTTTAGACAACACCTATTTCTCCGTTTTAATAAAAAAAATTATTTTGAAAAAGTTATGAGCATTTAAACTTTTAAAACTTGTAAGTCAATTTATGAAAAATTTGCACATTTTTTCTTTAAAGTGCTATAGTTTCTAAACCGATATAAATATTATACTTTTTCTTTTTGATACCAGTAGTTCTCTCCACTCTTTTACGAAATCCACAGCAAAATTTGAAAAATCCAAATTCAAACAAATAAAGTTGTTCCTCACAAAAAGTTCCGAAGAAAAGTCTCTTGACACTTTCCTCTATCTTACGTTTTTCTTTGGTGAGATTTTCGCCTAAATACAAATAAATTCGGCTATAACTGTATTCTTCTCGTAGCAACACAATATTAGTTTGTCAAAAATAAGTCAGAAAGGGTATAGTCGAAAATTTGTATAGTTGAGATTTTTATAGTTGAAAAAATTGTAATATCTTTCTAATCGTGCCTAGCTACAAAATATTACCGTGGAATAATAATTCAAAATTTCAGGTAATTAAAGGTATTTTATAAAAAAATATTAAATTTTTATCATCGGCAAATATTTTGAATTTGCATAAAATTTTTTCAACTAGTTTTACTTATTTATATAATATCTATATAGTTTAAGAATACACCACTTTATAAAAAAAATTTGCGAATTTTTTCATAAATTGTATTAAGAGTTTTAGAAGTTGAAATATTGAAAACTTTGTTAAAACATGTTTTCTAATAAATCGGTGAAATACACCGTCTAAAATCCTTTGAAAAACAACATATTTTATCAGAATATTCTTTAATTTTCTAGATTCTAATATTCCTTTCGTCCACAATTTAAAAAAATAGAATATTCCAGTCTTCTCGAATTTGATTGTTTCTTCGATTACGGGAGTATATAATCTGAGGTTTTTGAAATCTTAATTGACATTAATATTTAGATTCTACACCTTTTTGTCAATATCTTGATCCCACAAATCATTAATCGTGCATCCAGCGCCTCGCATAATGAAGGCTCCAAGGCCAAAGAGAGCCAACATTTTGAGATCCGGAAATGAACCTGCAGATGCAGCCATTGCAATACTCCACCCGCAAGGCCAAAAAAGTAACCAGGAACCTGAAAACATTGCAAATTTAATTTTTATTTTTTATCTCTCGAGTATAAATTTATTCAAATAATGTCTCCACAGCATTTATTGTCGTTTAAAAAAGTGAAAAAGTAATTTAGTACCACAAATTGGTGAAAAAAATGCTATCTAGTGAAACTAAGAAAATATTCCTTAAAGAATAAAACATTCATCTACAATCCAACAACGCTAATTGCAACAAATTTGACAGGAAGAATAAAACTCTGATCAGCAGTCCAAATTATGTAATAAAATTTAAAAGAAGAATTCAGATAAAAATAAAATTTTTTTCTTAACTTTTAAAATATAAACTTTTGAAAAAATATAAACTTTAAAAGTAGAAATATAGAATTTGGTATATTTCAAGAATTCAAGAATTCGAGATTTCAAGAATTTTAAACGATTTGTGTTCAAATATTTCGAAGAATAAATGAAAAATACTTCAAGAAATTAAAGAAAAAAAAATTGAAGCAAGTTCAAGAGATTTTAATGATTTTAAATATTTGTATAGATTTCGAGGGATTTCAGACATTTTACGTGCGACTTTAACAGATCTCAAAGAATTGAAAGGATTTTAAATAATTTCAATAAATTTTAAGACTTCATGGAATTTCATGCGATTTTATAGGATTTCAAGAGATTTAAAGATTTTGACGGATTTGAAAACTATCAAAAGATTTCAACGAAAATAAAGACATTAAGAATTCAAAAGATGTCAAACATTTCAACGGATTGAAAGGAATTTAAAAGAATTCACGGAATTTTCAAGATTTCTAAGCAACTTCCAAAGATTTTAACCGATTTAAAGAAATTTCAAAGTATTCGCGCAATTTTATACAATTTTTGGCAATATTTGGAAATCTTACAATCTATTGCAATCCCTTGCAGTTTCTTGTAATCTAGCAATATTGCAATTTGATGTACACCAAAAGTTCAAGTAATTAACCCCTTTTAAATAAGTAACGAATTACGATGACTGCAAATATTTATATTTCTGGACCCTTCGCTATTTACCTATTGGCTTATCTACTCTCATCAACTTCAGATACGGCTGTAATTTAACCGGGGAGTTATTTACAAATTTCGCAGCTATACTCATGTGTCGTTTCTGTTCCATAAATCCCACTTTTTGTGAGAATTTTAACTTCCCTCGCATCGAAATTTCTTCCAATGGCCCGGAATATTTTCCATTTTGCTGCGACTCGGTATTTACAAACGAGATATGCAACAATCTTTTACAGGCGCAAAGATTTGTCGTGCAAAGGTTGAATTTTTGACTAGAATACTTGGAGCGAAGGAGAGGCGTGCATTTGAAATGCAAACATTTTCCAATGATCAACATCGTTCGAATTTCTACCTGCACAAAAAACAAACAGATTAATGTATAATTATATAAATAAAACTTCTAAAATAAAACTATTAAAAAAATTAAATTTTAATAAAAACATATATAAAATGATATCAAAATTTCACTTAATTCTAATCATTTGTTCTCTGCAAAAAAATTCTTGAAAAAGCATAAAAATTAGCGTTCTAAAAAATTACTAAAGATTAGACGGGATTTCAAAAGATTTAGAAGGATTTTAAGATTTAAAGGAATTTCAAGGAATTTGTAAAGAATTCAACAAGGTTTTAGCATTTGCAAGAGATTTCATAAGATTTCAAGGAATTTTTAGTGATTTTAAAGAATGTTAAGCGAGTTATTTCAAAGTTACTTAAAATTATTTAAATGAATTTGAAGAGATTTCAAGAGATTAAAAAAAAATTCAAAAATTTTAAGAGAATTTCGAAAATTGAGTTTTAAGAAGTTTCAATCTATTTTAATGAATTTAAAAAAATTTAAAAAGACTTTAAATGATTTTAAAGAAGTTGAAGAGATTTCAAAATAATTGAAAAGAATTTAAAGATTTTAAATAAATTTTACTGGATTTTTAAGAATTCACATGAGTTTGAAGTTTCTTTTTAAGTGATTTGAAGTGTTTCTAAATTTACTGAAATACCTTAAAATTATAAAAAATTCCATGTGTCTTTTTATCTTTTCTTAAATTCCTTGAAATTCCTCAAAATCCAATGTATTTACTTGAAAATTTTTAAAATCCCTTAAAACATCTTAAAATTCCCCAAAATTACATAATATCTTTTAAAATATTTTAGTAGTTCCTTAAAAGTTCAAGACATTTTAATTATTCTAAAGAATTTTAAGCGATTTAAACCCATTTTAAAAGATTTAAAGGGTTTTACAGAATTTGAAAAAATTCAGAGATTTTAAATCAAGCTTTAAATGATTTCAAGAGATTTTAAGTGAATTTTTGAAATATAATTAGATTTTTAGTGATTTTAATGAATTTGGAGGGAGTTAAAAAGAATCCAGAAGAATTGAACGATTTTCAAGAAATTTCACAAGATTTCAAGTGATTTTAAAGAATGTCAAGAGATTTTTAAAAAAATTCAAGATTTTAAGATTTTGAGGAATTTCAAGGAATTTTTAAAGAATTCAAAAAGGTTTTAGCATTTGTAT
>JAUEJJ010000032.1:2055502-2068305 GCA_032164275.1 Synergus coniferae
ATGGATTACACTTTTGTATTGGTCTTAAATTCTGTCGTAACCCTTACACTGACGCAAATAGGTGCATTTACCTTACTGGCAATTTCTGACGGTAGTGTAAGATCATACGAAATCAACAAAATGGTCGAGAGGGGAGCGAGGGGGTCAATAACGAAGTATCTCACGTGGGGGTCAATAAGGTCGTATCTCACATGGGAGTCAATAAGGGTGTATCTCACGTGGGGGTTAATAAGGGCGTATCTCACGTAGAAGACAATAAGGGTGTATCTCACGTGGGGGTAAATAAGGGCGTATCTCATGTGGGAGTCAATAAGAGCGTCACGTGGGATTTTAAGAAATTCGGAAAATTCCGAAAAAAATCGGATAAACTTCGAAGTGATTGGATTTATTCAGATTGAAAGTTCGGATTAATTCTGATTAATTCGGATTGACCGGATTCATTCAGATTAAAATCTGAATGAATCCGGTTGAGTTTGAATGAATGAATCGAATTGAGTTTGAAAGGGCCTCGGATTAAGCCGAATGAATCCGAATAAATCAGAATTAATCCGAACATTCAATACTAATAATTCCAGTCAATCCGAATCAATCCGAACATTCAATCCTGATGAATCCGTTCAATTCGAATGTTCAATCCGAATGAATCCAGCCAATCCGAATTAATCAGAATTATTATTCCAAACTTTTCCAATCCAAGTGATTCCGACAAATTCAGATGAATTCGGATTGATCGCATTTATTCGGACTGAAAGTTCGGATTAATTCGGATTGACGGGATTAAAATTCGGTTTCATTCGGATTAAATTGAGTAAACAACCTAATTTTAAATTGTGATCGGTTTTAAAATCGCAGAAATTTGTCACAGTGTAAATACTTGTTTTTAGATACATAAATACATTTTTCTAGTTTGATATTTGATCAAGGAAGAAAGTCAGAATAGAAAGTCGTTAAAAGCGCGCACACGCCTTCCGCTACTGTATGGACAAAGTAACAACGGCAAATAGCATCGTTTGGAGGAAACGGCCATGTGAGAGGGAGGGGATTCGGGAAGACTACGAGGGGCCATGTGGTTCTCCAGGAGATATCAAATCATGCTACGTATGCTGTGCCGCCACCTAAATATAGTTTATTGCGTTACCGAGTATTAATGGAGCTTCTATAGAAACGTCAAACCGAGTATTAAACGTTGTACATCTACAAGAATCGAGCCACGAATCATCTTGTTCTTATGTATTTAGGTCTTTGCGGCTTAAAAGGAATTTCGACGACTTCCCTAATAGCGAAAGCTTCGGACTGAAATTCATTTCGAACCAATCCAAATCATTCCGGAATTTGTATCCGTACCAAACAGTTTCATTCCGATCTAATCCGCAAGAAGTTTTCAATCCGAGTGGCTAACATTATTTCACAGATTAGAACGAAAAATGCATTATTGATTTCGTATAGATAATGTTTGACCTAATTTTCATTTCTCCGAATTGTTATTTGACCTAACTTTTATTTCACCGAATATATATTTTACATAATTTTTCATTCCGAATTCCTATTTAATATAATTTTTATTTCACCAACAATTTTTATTCCAATTTCTATGTCTTCGACTTTCTTTTTGACCAATTTGTCATATTTTCGAATTGTTATTTGACCTAATTTTCATTTCTCGGAATTGTCATTTGACCTCTAATAATTCTAGTCAATCCGAATCAATCCGAACATTCAATCCTAATGAATCCGATCAATTCGATTGTTCAATCCGAATAAATCCGGCCAATCCGAATTAATCAGAATTATTCCAAACTTTCAATCTGAGTGATTCCGAAAAATTCGGATGAATTCAGATTGATCGCATTTATTCGGACTGAAAGTTCGGATATTAATTCGGATTGACGGGATTATAATTCGGATTCATTCGGATTACAAATTCGGACTGATTTTGAATGGGCCTCAGATTGATTCGAGGTCAATCCGAATCAATCCGAGCTTTCAATCTTAATAAATCTGTTGAAACCGAATTTTCAATCTGATTAAATCCGAATTAATAAAAATGAATCCGAACTTTCAGTTCGAATGATTCCGGTCTATCCGAATCAGTCCGAACATGGGGTACAAATTGTTTTTCGGTGAAATAAAAGTTATGATAAATAGGAATTCGGAGTAGGACAAACTATGTGAAATAAATATTCGGCGAAATAAATATTAGGTCAAATAACCATTCGGAGAAATGAAAATGAGGTCAAATGACAAATCAGAAAAATGAAAATTCGCAAAAAGTGTAATACGAAGAAATGACAAATAGGTCAAACAGAAATTCGAATAAATAGAAATTGGGGTAGAAATTGTTTTTCGGTGAAAAATAAAAGTTATGTTAAATAGGACTTATTCGGAAAAAGAAAAGTTATGTGAAATAAATATGCGGCGAAATAAAAATTAGGACAAATAACGATTCGGAAAAATGAAAATTAGGTCAAATGCGACAATTCGGAGAAATAAATATTAGGTTAAATAACAATTCGGAAAAATAAAGATTCGGAGAAATGACAATTCGGAAAAATGAAAATTCGCAAAAAATGTAATTCGAAAAAATGACAAATAGGTCAAACAGAAATTCGAAGAAATAGAAATTGGGGTAGAAATTGTTTTTCGGTGAAATGAAAGTTATGCTAAATACGAATTCGGACAAAGAAAAATTATGTGAAATAAGTACTCGACGAAATAAAAATTAGGTCAAATAACGATTCGGAGAAACGACGAAAATTAGGTCAAATAACAATTCGGAAAAATGACAAACAGGTCAAACAGAATTTCGAAGAAATAGAAATTAGGGTAAAAACTTTTATTCGGTGAAATGAAAGTTATGTCAAATAGGAATTCAGAGAATAAAAAATTATCTGAAATAAATATTCGGCAAAATAAAAATTACGTCAAATAACGAGTCCGCAAAATGAAAATTAGATCAAATAACGATTCGGAGAAATAAAAATTAGGTCAAATAGTATTTTGGAAATTTAAAAATAGTTTAATTTTAAATTAGGATAAATAGTCAGTCGAAAAAATGACAATTAGCTCAAGCAGAAATTCGAAGAAATATAGAAATTAGAGCGTAAATTGTTTTTCGGTGAAATAAAAATTATATTAAACAGGTTTTGAACAAATAGAAATTAGGGGAATTAACAATTCTAATAAATAAACAAATAAGAATAAAAGTGACAAGTAAAATGGAATCTGGTAAAGATTCATGTACCCCATACAAATGAATTAAAGTCTTTGACCTCTGATTCAGAGAGAAAGAGATTGAGGTGTCATCGCTGCGAGAAAATAAATAAATAATTTTATATAGTAGCTGTACGACGATGAAGTGCAGATCTAGCGAGCTTTACCTTCTGTTTACGTCTGCTCTTTCCTTTTTTTGAAAAAATGGCCTATTTCTGCCACGGAAATAATAATTAATGAATGTGACGACATGATTCCTCTAGGCACGAGTTACGCCATCTTTTTTAACCCTCTCCTTCAGAGGAAGCAATCCGTTTATTTATATTTATTTACATTTCCGGGTGGCTTCGTTCCGAATGTGGAAGGAACGTTAGCACGATTCCAAAAAGCTCAAAAGAAATGAAGTATTTCAAAAAAATTCAAGGCAATTCAAAATAATTTAAAGGAATTCGAAGGATTTCAAAATGAAGAATTTTAAAATGAATTTTTTAACTAAAATCCAAGGAATTCAAAAAAATTCAAAGAAATTTAAAGGCATTCGAGTAAAATGCGAAGAATTAAAATAAGTTCAAGTAAAATCTGAAAAAATTAAAAAAAAAACTTCAAGTAAATTCAATGCAAAAATAAAATTGAAAGAATCAAAAGAATTTTTAAAAATCAATCAAATTTAAAATAATTCAAAAAAGAGAAGTAAAATTCAAGTAAAGAGAAGAACTCAATAGAAACCCAAAAGAATCTTAAATCTAGCTTAATTTTTATTTTAAAACTATGTATTTACATTGTACGAATGTACGTGTTATTAAATTGTCGTAAATGTCCAAAATTAAATTTACTGTCCTAATATAAATGCACAGCTCTATTGAAAAAGAAACTTTTAATGTATTTTCAGTTTTAAACAGAACATTTTTCATTCTAAAACAAGTTTCTCCGCTTATCGACGATAATAAACCATGAAAAATTATGATGTTTCGAAAAATGTATACAATCGCTTGAAACATACATTAATTTTTTTTATCCCCCTTTTTCCTCATTTTTTCTCCACGCCGACGATGAAAGCGATTAGTTTAGTGCTTGTAGGTACTCTTGAGGGAAAGATCTCGTCGGAAATGTGATTTATCAAAAGGAAACGCCGACCCAAATGAAGAAGCACTTATGACGACTAATTTCCCCCTTTTTAGATCCTCAATGAGACCCTTTTCTCGAGAATTAAAAATCTATATAAATACTTTTCAAATATATGAAAGTTTTGAAAATTAGAAAAACTAGAGGTATTTTACTTTTTTATTAAAAATTTTCTTACGAAGGCACACTGGAAGGAAATTAATTTTTTTTTGGTTCAAAAATGTCCAGAGCCGTTGGTTTTGGTTTTTTGTTGTTTGATTTTTTATTAATTAATTAATTAAAAGAAAAATGAAAGTGCATTAAATTTTGAAGAACTTCGCAGTCAGAACAGCGATTATTAACATTAATAATTTTAAATTAAATTATTAATTAAATTAATTTAATAATTAATAATTCAATTCAATTATTTAGATCAACTTTATAACTTACTGCCTGAGATGAATTAATGTTTGTGGACTCACAGAGTACAAAAAATTGGTTTATAATCCCATTTAATTGTTAGATAAACAAATCTTATGAAAAAGTTGGCAAATAGTCAAAAGTACACGCATACGGACAGTTTTTCAGGACATCATATTAGACATATTCCCCTTGAAATATTTTTAAAAGAACCTTTTTTTAGAAACTGGATTTTGTCACTACTACAAAGCTTCTCTGTGAGGAAGCAAAATTAGGTAAATTAATCATGAAGTATTAAAAAATAATTATACGAATTGTTTTATGAATAACTTTGATCAGCTAAATGCTTCAAAAATGTTTTAAATATTAAAAATTAAATAGTTTAATGTCGCAAGCAGTAAAATAATAAAAAGCTGAGCACTTTGCTTCCTGAAAACAAATATGATTTGATTCCTCATAGAGGATCAAGCATTAAGTAATTAATGAAATATATTAATATTAAATCATCTGATTCGTTTAAACACAAGAAATTTTTTTCATCAACTTTAAAATGTGATAATTAGGAAAGCTACAGTTGAAAAAATCTACATTTTCTTTAAGTTATAGTCGAAAAATCAATTTTTGATAATTATACAATTAATCTGAAATTGTTCTGGCGATTGAAGGAAGTAATAATTTGAAAAAACCTCAAATTGAAATATTTTGCAACAATAATTGTTTATAACAACGGTTATTGTTGTTTTTTAAATTATTTTTGTGATTCCTACATTAACACGAAACACTTTTAGCAAAAAGAAAAATTCCTTTACCGATAATAAGACTATTTGCCAATTTGTTCATAAAGTTTGTTTATAACAATTTAAATGAAGTAATAAACAAATTATTTGTATTCTGTTATTCCCCAAACATTCGCTTAATACAGTATAAAATTTACCTAAGCACTAAAAGAATTGTTTAAAACATTAAAATAAAATTTTTATTTAAAAATTTTCAGCTTTTCAATACTTTGAGTAAAAAAATTGTTAATAAACAAATAGATGAGATAAAAGTTCTGTCCGCGAAGCTCTTCAGTTTAATGCACTTTAATTGAAAAAAAATCGGTCCAAAATTGAAGGCTCTAAAACATTTTTGATAAAAAAAAGTGCATTTCGTGGCGAGCAATTAATTTTCCTCTAAAAGTGACCTTGTCACGTTCTCATTTTACGACCTTGCCCATCTGTACGGAATCCCAATTCATTCAGATTGTATCAGATTTTCAGTAGCTGATTCTGTATCTTTATAAGGATTCACCCAACTTCCGAGAAAATCAACTCAGTTTCGTTAGAAATGCTCTCAATTTCATTCTACATTTAAATTTACCCACTCAAGCGAAAAAACTTCATTCTCATCACATCTTCACGTTGACTTTGCTCGATTTAATAGGACAGAAATTTTTTATTTGACTTCGAATTGACTTAGATAGAAATTTTTGTTCTTAACTTCGGATTGGGTCCGATTGATTCGGATAATAATTTCGCAGATTGGATTAAATTGGATTAGATAGGAATTTTTGTTTTGATTTCGGATTGAGGCGGATTCACTCGGAAAATAATTTTGGTTTTAACTTCGGATAGGATCGGATAAGAATTTCTGTTTTGACTTCAGATTGGATCGGATTTACTCGAAAAAGAATTTTTGTTTTGATTTGGGATAGGTTCGGATTGATTCGGATAGGAATTTTAGATTTCACGTTAACTTTGCTCGAATTTAATCCAAAAGACATTTTTCATTTGACTTCGAATTGACTTAGACAAACATTTTTGTTATAAACATCGGATTTGATCCGATTGATTCGGATAAAAGTTTGGGTTTTGACCTCGGATTGGCTCAAAATGATTCAGATAGGAATTTTTGTTTTTATTTCGGATTGGGTCGGATTCACTCGGAAAATAACTTTGGTTTTGACTTCGGATAGGATCGGATAAGAATTTTTGTTTTGAACACGGATTGATTCGAATTGATATGACTAATAACTCTAATTTTTCCTTCGGACTGACTAGGATTAATTCAGATAGGTCTTCTGGTTTTGACTTCGGATTGAGTCGAATAACATAGTTTTGGGTTTGACTTCGGATTGAATCGGATGAGAATTTTTTTGACTTCGAATTGTTTCCAATTGATTCGGACAACAACTTTTGTTTTTACTACGGATTGATTCGGATAGAAATGCTGGGTTTAACTTCGAATTGATTCAAAAATTGATTCAGATATAGGAATTTTTGTTTCTAATTCGGATTGAGTCGGATTCACTCGGAAAAGAATTTTGGGTTTGACTTCGGGTTGGATCGGATTCACTCGAAAAAGCATTTTGGTTTTGATTTGAGATAGGTTCGGATTGATTCGGATAGGAATTTTAGATTTTACGTTGGCTTCGCTCGGATTTAATCGGACAGACATTTTCATTTGAGTTAGAATTGACTTAGACAGAAATTTTTGTTTTGAACTTCGGATTGGATAATAACTTTATTTTTTAATTCGGATTAACTAGGATTGATACGGATAAGGCTTCTGGGTTTGACTTCGGATTGAGTTGGATTCACTCAGGTAAAAATTTTGGTTTTGACGTCGGATTAAATAGGATAGGAATTTTTGTTAGGACTTCTGGGTTTGACTCCGGATTGGCTAGGATTGATTCGAATAGAAATGTTCAGATTGGATTGTATAAGAATTTTTTTGACTTCGGATTGGTTCGAATTGATTCAAACAACTACTTTGGTTTTTACTTGGAATTGCCTAGGATTGATTCAGATAGAAATTCTGATTTTGATTTCGAATTGGCTCTAATTGATTCATATAGGAGTTCGAATTGACTTATACAGAAATTTTTGTTTTGAACTTCGAATTGGATAATAACTTTATTTTTTAATTCGGATTAACTAGGATTGATACGGAAAGGACTTCTGGGTTTGACTTCGGATTGGGATGGATTCACTCGGAAAAGAATTTTGATTTTGACTTCGGATAGGATCGGATAAGAATTTTTTCCTGACTTCGGATTGATTCGAATTGATTCGAATAATAATTTTAGTTTTTACTTCGGATTGACTGGTACTGATTCGGATAGAACTTCTGGTTTTGACTTTGGATTGGATCGGATTCATTCTAATAGGATTTGCCATTTTTCACGGATTCGCTTGGAATGAAACGTATTCAGGCGGATAAAAAATTGTCTATCCAAAAATTTCGCCAGGGTTGTCAAACCCCAGATTGAAGGACAATAATTTCAAATTTCTCGACCTAGTTTTGAAATGAAAGTGGGAAGAAGTTGAAAGTGCCATCGCAGTTTCAGAGTGCTTCGAAGGAAAGATAAATGATTCCTCTATTTCAGAATCAACCACAACCTTTCCGCATCTTCCACCGAGTGTGTCAGGCTTTCCCCCGCATTTCCCCGCCTTTCTCACAAGTGGTGAGCGATTAGACTGATTAGAGGTGTTCTGGATTGCGTCGCACCCGCAAACCATGCAGCACCATCACCCTCATTTACTTTCGAACCCCCTTCGTTTTACCCCCTCCCCCTTCATCTTTACGCCCCTTTGTCACACCGAAAGATATAGAAGGATGGAAGCCTTTTGCCAGCAGGCCCCATTTCCTCCCTTTCTATAATCCATTTCACTTTTCTCCTTTCCACTTGTGGTTATCACGATTATTACTTAATAGATAGATAATTCGAAAAAGGAAACCAGCGGCACTATCGTCTTATCGTACGGCGCCTGTCTCAAAAAATCGCTTTTTTATGATACCTTCCGGCAGAGCACGCTTCTACATGAGAGGGTGGTAAAAATAGTGGGGATGGATACTTAAACTTAAAGTACTGAGAGATTGAGATTTACTTATTTGTCTTGGAGAAATAATATTTGAGTGATTGCAGGTGATTTGCAAGTGATTGCAGTGGTTTTGGGTAAATGTGATCTGAATTTAGATTCCTGGTTTTTGTCAAGATTTTAGATGATTACAGTGATGATTGCAAGTGATTTCAGAGTGATTGCAGTGATTTCAGGTGACTTCTACATTATTTCAGTGATTTGAGGTGATTTCCATGTGACTGCAGTGATTTCAGGTGAATGTGATCTGAATTTAGAGTAATTGCTAATTATTGTCAAGATTATATACGATTAAAGTGATGATTTTAAGTGATTTCAGAGTGATTGCAATGATTTCAGGTAAATGTGATCTGAATTTAGAGTAATTATTGTTAATTATTTTCAAGATTCTAGATGCTTAAAGTGATGATTGCAAGTGATTTCGGGTGATTTCCGAATGATTGCAGTGATTTCAGGTGAATGTGATCTGAATTTAGAATGATTTTTAACTATTGTCAAGATTCTAGATGATTACAGTGATAATTTCAAGTGATTTCAGAGTGATTTCAGGTGACCTCTACATGATTTCAGTGATTTCAGGTGCCTTCTACATGATTTCAGTAATTTCAGGTGATTTCCGTGTGACTGCAGTGATTTCAGGTAAATGTGATCTGAATTTAGAGTAATTGATAATTATTGTCAAGATTATAGACGATTAAAGTGATGATTGCAATTGATTTCAGAGTTATTTCAGGTGAATGTGATCTGAATTTAGAGTGATTCCTATGGTTTTTGTCAAGATTGTAGATGATTACAGTGATGATTGCAAGTGATTTCAGAGTGATTACAGTGATTTCAGGTGACTTCTACATGATTTCAGTGATTTCAGGTGATGTCCGTGTGATTGTAGTGATTGCAGGTGAATGTGATCTGAATTTAGAGTAATTGCTAATTATTGTCAAGATTATAGATTATTACAGTGATGATTTTAAGTGATTTCAGAGTGATTGCAATGATTTCAGGTAAATGTGATCTGAATTTCGAGTAATTTCTAATTATTTTCAAGATTCTAGATGATTAAAGTGATGATTTCAAGTGATTTCAGAGTGATTTCAGGTGACTTCAGAGTGATTTCAGGTGATTTCCGAATGATTGCGGTGATTTCAGGTGAATGTGATCTGAATTTAGAGTGATTGTTAATTATTGTCAAGATTCTAGATAATTTCAGTGATAATTTCAAGTGATTTCAGAGTGATTTCAGGTGACCTCTACATGATTTCAGTGATTTCAGGTGCCTTCTACATGATTTTAGTGATTTCAGGTGATTTCCGAGTGACTGCAGAGATTTCAGTTGAATGTGATTTGAATTTTGAGTAACTGATAATCATTGTCAAGATTATAGACGATTAAAGTGATGATTGCAAGTGATGATTGCAAGTGATTTCAGATGACTTCAGAGTGATTTCAGGTGATTTCCGAGTGACTGCAGTGATTTCAGGTGAATGTGATCTGAATTTAGAGTGATTGTTAATTATTGTCAAGATTCTAGATAATTACAGTGATTGTATAAGTGACTTCAGAGTGATTGCAGTGATTTCAGATGAATGTAATCTGAATTTTAGAAGATTGCATTAATTCATTGTGACTGCAGAAGACTTTAGGGCGATTACAAATGGTTTACGAGTAATTATAATTGATTTCAAGGTGATAACAAATTTTAGAGAGATTTTAAAGGATTTTAGAGTGAAATCTTGGTTTTGACTTACAATTGGATCTGATTTTGTTTTGGCTTCGAATTGACTTCGAAAGGAATTTTTGTTTCGACTTCGGATTAGGTCGAATTGATTCGAATAATAATTTTTGTTTTGACTTCGGATTGGCTCGGATTTTGATTTGAATAGAAATTTTTTATTTGACTTCGGATCGGCTCGGATAGGAATTTTTCATATTGAACCTAATGGACTCGGAAGAAAAGTTTCGCTTTGCCTTTGGCTCGAATTGATTCAGATAGCAATATTTTTATTTTTGAATTTTATTTCTTTATTTTACTTTATTTTAATTATGCTTTGACTTCGGATTGGCTCGAATAGATTGGGTTAAAAAGTTATAAGTTTTGACTTCGGATTAGGTCGGATTGCTTTGGATAATAATTTTTGTTTTACCTTGGGATTGGCTCAAATTGATTCGGATAAGAAGTTAAGTTTTGACTTTGGATTGACTTGGATAGAAATTTTTATTTTGACTTCGGATTGGTTCGGATTGATTCGGATAATAACTCAGGTTTTGACATCTCATTGGCTCGGATGGATTTGGATAGAAATTTTTTATTTGACTTGCCATTGAATCGGATATGAATTTTTGTCTTGAGTTCAGATTGGCTCAGATTGATTCGGATAAAAATTTTATTTTTGAATTCGGATTGATTCGGATAGAAATTTTTGTTTTGATTGATGGGTATTTTGATTCAGGAAAAATTTTTGGTTTTGACTTACAATTGAATCTGATTGACCCGGATTAGAATTTTGGCTTTGATTTCGGATTGAATCTAATTGACTCGGATTAGAATTTCGACTTTGATTCGGATTTGTTCGGATAGGAATTTTTTTTACTTCGGCAGTCGGCTTGACTTGGATAGGAATTTTTGTTTTGATTTCGAGTTGGTTCGGATTGATTCGGATAAGAATATTCACTTTGACTTCGAACCTACTTTCATTGACTCAGATAGGAATTTTAGTTTTGATTGCGGTTTGACTAGAATTTTTTCGGATAGGAAGTTTTTTTAGCTTCCGATTGGATCGAATTTATTCGGATTAAAATTTGATTTTCACTGCCGATGGAATTGAATTGATTCGGATAGAAATTTTTTATTTTACTTGGCATTGAATCCGAATAGGGATTCTTGTTTAAAATTCACATTGGCTCGGATCGATTCGGATAGGAATTTTGATTTTAAATTCGGATTGGGTCGAATTGATTCGGATAGGAATTTTTGTTTTGACTTCAGATTGACTGATATTTATTCGAAAAAAAAAAGTTGGTTTTCACTTCCAATTAAATCTTATTGACTCGGATTAGAATTTTGGCTTTGATTTCGGATTGAGGCTGATAGGAATTTTTGTTTTGAAATCGCATTGATTTGTATATGAATTTTGGGTGCGAGTTCCTGTTGAATGTATTTTGCTAATAATCAAAAAGTATAATGTATAGAGGTTGAATAATAATGTTTCCCTTTCCATGCAACTGAAACCTATTTTTCTACACGTTAGGGGGGAATCTGTGGTCCAGACGTCAAAACACGAGCACGTGACAAAGGGCTTTGAATACGGTGAATTATCCCCGAGGAATCACCCTCGATCCTTTCAATCTGTTGGCATTAATAAGCCACTTTCCCTTTTCGTTTTCGGTTATTTTTACCACGTGACCTTCAATCTCAATTATAATTTTTTTTAGTACAAAAGAGTATTAAAAAAAAACTATATTTGAAAATGGTTTCCAGCATTTTTTTACTGAAAAAAATTTGAACTTTGAAAAAAGAAAAAATTTGAAAGTATGGATATTAAATTGAAAAGAAAAGATTTGAAATATTGACATATTATAAAAACTGAAAAATTTAAATCTGTAAATAATTACAGCGAATGTTTAAAAAAATAGTGATACTGGAAGTTAGTTTTTTATTCTTTACTAAGTAATTGAACACTAGTAACTTGGGATATTTAATTAAATGCGAGCATTAACTAAATAAATAATAATAAAAATACTCTTTTTGATTTTAATATTTTTCTGCTTTCGATTAAAGAGCGCGGATTAATCAATAATACTTGATAATAAATGAGACAATGTCCATGATAAGCTAGGCGAGAGCGTCTGGCTATATTTTGGAAAGAGACCAGATGGACCAGAGGGAGGATTTAATTACTCATGACTTTTGATTATCTCCGACACCAATAAAATCGTTCTCTAATCGTGATTCACTTTTTGAAGTGAGACAAATTTGAATAGAGAATAGAACACAAAGTGTGTGATGTATTTGATAAAATGAAATCTCTCAAGTTATAAATTATAAAATTAAAATGTAACAAATAATTTTAACATATTTTAATTTGTAAGTTAGGAAGGCAGGATTTATATTTATTTATATTTGTCAAAATCAACTCCAGTGTTCTAATAATGCATCAGTAAATTGCAATTTAACTGCGCTACCTTTTTCTTAGATAAAATTCAATAGACAACTAT
>JAUEJJ010000032.1:2096374-2110186 GCA_032164275.1 Synergus coniferae
AATTCTATGAAATTCTTTTGAGACTGGAAATTTTTAAAAACTCACTTTGAACTTTTGAAAATCTTTTTAAAATATTTTTAAATTCTTTTTAAATCTTTTGAGATGTTTTGAAATAATTTCGTCAAATATCAAATTCTTTTGAAATGTTTTTAAAATCACTTTAACTTTTTGGAAACTTTTCGAAATATTTTTAAATCATTGAAATGTTATTAAAATCGGTTTAATTCTTTGGAAATCTTTTAAAATCAGAAATATTTTTTAATCTTTTGCATTAATCCTTAAAATTAAAGTTTAAATTATAAAATTCTTGAATATTATTGAGAAAGTTTTTCGGAGAACTTTCTTCTTTAAAATCTCCAGTGAGAGTGGCCGCTAAAGTATAGGGGAAAAATATTCTTGATCATTTTCTAAGTTTCAAAATAGTAAAAAACAATAATTAAAATGGTAAATAGAGATTTTGTAAGGTGGGTACTATCAAACTCCATTCCTCGAACTTTTTGAGTTCAAATGGTGTTAGCGAATCCACCTTAGATTTAATCTTGCACGAGTTTCTCCCACCTTGGAATTAGAGCCAAGGCAACTGTCAAAATCGTGCCTTTCAGAATTTATTTTTATTTAAATTATTGTAAAAGTGAAAAATTATGGAATGATTCTTTTTCCCGAACAGTAGGAAAAAGTCGATTAAAAATCTTTCTTAATTTCCAAAATATAAAATTTACAAATATCTTAGAATTTGAAATTAGAATAATTCAAGGGATTTTAAAAAATTTCAAACAGAAATTATTCAATTTCTAAAAAGGTATTTAATTTGTAATTTCTAATTTGTAAGTTCTAGAAAATAAACATTTTTAAATTTTAGTGTGTTGCAAAATTTATTATTGAAATCATTTCAAGGATTTAAAATATTTCAAGTGGTTTAAAGAGATTTTCAAAAGCTTTAAAAGAATTCTAGAGACTTCAAAGATTTTCAAGAGATTTCATATATTTCAGAACTTCCTAAAATTTCTTGAACGAGCTTCAAATCTTCTGACAACTTTTGAAATATGTTGACATGAGCTAAAATTATTTAAAAATCTAGTGTTTTCACAGTTATTAACTTAAATTGTGGAACAAAAAAAGATATTGAAAAAATCGAATTTGAATAAATTTTGTGACTAAGGTTGAAAAATCTTTGATAAAAAAGTAAGTTCACTATCACTTTTATCTTTAAAATTCAATTTAAACTAAAAGTATTGAAAATTAAAGAATTCTAAACTTCAAAATTTTCCCTGAAAACTTTCAAAATTTAAGCATTTAAATTTTAATTGCAAAATATGGATTTGCAAATTGGAAAAGTTATAATTATTCAAAAATTATCATTTTAAAATTAAATTCTAATTCCAAATATGTCGAGTTTAAATCGTACTGAAAATTTTTAACAAGATTTAATTTTATAAATTGAAGTATAATGTATATATAGAATTAAAGAAATTCTTACCTTAAAGCCATCCACCATTTCGAGTTTATCAGACTCGGTAATCGATTCGATTACCAAAGTGACGTTCGTAGTTAAAGCTTGAACTCTATGAAAAGAAGCTATCAAAGTGATTGGGAGGAAACCCTGAGCATCCATTTTCCTTCTGAGAAAGAAGTCTCTTAAAAGATTTTCTTCGCTGAAGTAATATTCTCTGGAAAATAAAGAAACGTTTAAGATTTACAATGAGTTTACAAGATTTCAAAAAATGTCTGAATATTTTAAAGAACATCAAAACTCCAAGCAAATTTTAATCTTTTCATAAAGTTACAACTTAGTTTAAAGAGCTTTAAAAATTTTGAAGTATTTCAATAAATTCTGAGAGGTTTCTAGCAATTTCAGATACTTACATTTGTTTTCTAATATATTCCTTCAATGTGACGTTATCGAGGTTCAAGTAATTCGATGTGTTATTAAAATAAAAAGTTCCCATGTAAGGCATCATGTAATTCGGATCCGCACTAAATTTGGGAACCTGTCGAAGCAAAAAGAACTCAAATTAGTTTCGTTAAAATAATTTGCAGTATTTCCATTATTAGGAATGGGATTATCAGATCTACTATCTTAATTGGTACTCTTCAGTGATCACTCGGTTATCCCATGGTTCATCACTTTGTAATTTTGTATCTCATTATAAACATTTGTATCAGGAACAAGCAAAAAAATATATACATTTTTTTAGATTTCCACTTGCCTGACTGTAATTTATTAGGTAATCGGGATAATCTTGATCATTTCTGTTCCTGAATCCACCTCGAGATGCACCACGACCTCTTCCTCGGCCACGATAACTTCGTCCACCACGGCCTCTGTAATTGTAGCTCGACCTCTCATCTCTGTCCCTCCAGTTTTCTTCGTCTACTAAAAACAAAAATTACATTTTTTAAGGGATTCTGATAATTTAAATTATTTTCAGAATGGTTGCTTGAATCTTATTGTTAGAAAAAAAAAAAGGTATGGTCATTTTGTGGTTCTTATAAATTTCTTATAATCATTCAAATTTACGAAAATCAAACAAAAATAAAAATTTTATGATTAAAGTACTCAGAAGAGAAATTTTAAACAAACAATTTAATCCACGATTCTAAATTTTAAAGGAATTTATATTCAAAATAAAATCAATAAATATTAATTTCAAATTAAATAATATCCAAATGAAAAACATTCTGAGACCTTCAAATCTAAACAATTTCAATATTTAATTGAGCATAATTTAATTTTTATATGAAAATACTTTTATATGAAATACTTTTCGAGTATTTGAAATTTTAATAAATTAAACTAAAAAATGTGAAAATTATTAAAATAAAATTGTAAGAAGGGTACTATCAAACTCCATTCCTCGAACTTTAAGTTCTAATGGTGTTAGCGAATCCTTCTCGAATTTAATATCGCACGATGTTCTTTCCTAATGACAATAAAAGTCGAGAGGAAATTTAAAAAATCGTGCATGAAATTTAAAAAAAAATTCTAGAAAAATCAAGTATTTGGATTATATTTGGATTTAAGGAAGTTTTTATTTGTATTTACTTTTTTTTTAATTTTAAGGCAAAATAAACTCACAATGTTTTTCTCTGTGAAATTTTGGAGATCGTTCTCTCTTGTTTCTGTTTTTGACCAGGTCGATTTCCAGTGGAACCCATTTTTGTTTGTTAACTGCAACAATAAAATAAACGGATGTAAAAATAGAAATAGTTAAATTCAAAAATAAGAGAATTTCGAATTAGTTTCACAATTTTTATGTCAAGCACTTCTTTGTTGAAAAATTTTTTAAACATATATACAATTTTTAAGTGTTTAGAGATTTGGAACTTTAATTACAAAATTAGGGGAAAAAAATCTTTTTACATAGATGAATTTAAATTCCGAACAAATTTCAAGTTCTTTATGCTTTAAATCTTCAAAAATCTTTTAGCTTTAAACACTTTCGATTTTAAATGTTACAAATGACAATATTAAAAAAAAAATCATTTTTAATTAGTTTCAACATTTTCTAGAAATTTCAAATTGAAATTGATTTAAACTGCTTTTAAAATAAATATACATATAAGTTCAATGAAAGAAGCTCCGAAAAATAAAATTCACAAGAAAATTTTGCAGACAGAAAATTCCCAAAATTGAAAAATTGCTAGTAGTTGAAATTTTTCGAAATTACAAAATTTATAATATTACAGAAATTGAAAGTTAATGAATAAAATCCTCGATTTAAATAATTTCGAAAACTGTTTTAATAAATTTTAATTTATTTCAACAAAAAATTTTTTACAGAAGTAAATATTCTATTGGACGAAAATGTATTTTTGGAAATTGCGCAAAGTATTTTATAAACTATATTTTAATGAAAAATGTGTTTCAGTTGTTTAGGCTCGGAAATTTTCTTGAGGATCGGAATTGTACTTTTCGGAATTATGCAGTCCCAATTCTTTAGGAATAATAATTGTATTTTTAAAATAATAAAACCTCAAAATCTCATCGCCTCATTTTACACAAAATGTATATATTAGGTATTTTTTCGTTTTATATGCAGACTTCTGTTTAAAAGAATTTCAAAAGATTTTAAGTGATTTTAGGAAATATCAAAAGATTTTCAATGATTTTAAAAGAAGGCAGAAGAATTTAATGATTTTAAATAAATTTAACAAGATTTCAAGAAATTGTTAAAGGGTTTTTACGGAATTTCAAGAGAATTTAAGTGATTCAATACGATTTTAAGGATTTTAAGAGATTTCGAAGTGACTTCAAGTGATGTGAAAGAATTACTAAAGATTCGATGGGATTTCAAGACTCAGAAGGATTTTAAGATTTTAAGGAATTTTAAGGAATTTTTAAAGAATTCAAAAAAGTTTTAGGATTTGCAAGAGATTTCATAAGATTTTAAGGCATTTTTAGCGATTTTAAAGAATGTCAAGCGAGTTATTTAAAAGTTATTTAAAAAAGATTTGAATGTATGTTAGGGGATTTCTGGAGATTTCAAGAAATTAAACAAAATTTTAAGACATTTAATTGGATTTTAGAAAATTTGAAGGATTTAAAGAGATATCAATTTTGAAGAAATTTAAAGGATTTAAAAATATTCAGAAAAGTTTAAGAATATTAAAGAAATCTAACAGGATTTCTAAGAATTCAGGTGATTTTAAAGAGTTGTTAGGGATTGGATCCAACACCTTTAAAGCCTACAAAGAAGAAAAATGCAAATAAAAATCTGTACCTTTTTTCTTTTTATCGCTGCCGTCGGTGTGTTCGTCACTATCGTCCTGACAGTGATTTTGCTCCTTATTTTCTTTTCCTTTACCCTCTGGAGAGCTCGCGTGGTCCTTCGAATTATTTTGCTCGACACCATTTTGTTTCGGAGTGGGCACGACCGTCTTCTTCTAAACAGAAACGGTCTTTGTCAATCTCTAATTTTCGAAAATATTGTAAGATATAACACTCTAAACGTTTCAAATAAATATTTTTAATATTGACATTAAGGCCGCCTATCAGTTATCTGATCCCTACCTTACTGACATTTTTTCTCTGCAACTTTACTTTTAAATTTATTGAGATATTAAATTGACAATCTCTAAAATTAAAGACAATATGCTAAGGCACTTTTATCTGGCTCTAAATTTTTATTAAAATAAAAAAAAATTTGTCAAAACAATTTTTTTTTCTATAAATGTAAATATTTAGGACCAGACAACCATACCTTAATGCTTCAACTTTAATTTTAGAAATTTTCAATTTAATATCACAATAAATTTAGAAGTAAAATTTTATTGCAGAAAAATAAATGTCGGCAAGGTAGGGATCTGATAAGTAACACATGGGAACCATGGCTTTAATAGTGATTAATAGCAGATTAATAGTAAAGTATCTACTATTTAAAACTTGGAAGAATTTCTTTTAAGATTCAAACAATCCCAACTAAAAATAAATGTCTGATATTCCTGAAGTTTGTTTCTTCAATATAATTCGATATTTTAATGAAATTGTCTAATTAAATATTATATTAAACATATAAAATAATGTTGGAACGCCTCCAAGCTTTTGAGAACAAAAAATTGTCGATTCTCAAAGGGATCGGAGCGTTCTCAATATTTTATTTAGCAAAAGTTCTACACCCACAGTATTGCAGAACTCGGTTCTGCAGGCTCTAGCTTTTGCAATAAAAAATAATAATCAATGATTAGATAAACAATAATAATACGCACCTCTCCTTGTGCTCCTAACGAAGGCCAGTCTCCAATGTCTGAGAAATCGCTTGCCTAGAAGAAGAGAATTGTCATTTAATAATTTTATAAGAATACATAATAATTATTTATCTAAAAAAAGTTTTTAATTCACAAATGTAATAATAGGCTTTTCCGAATTTTTCTCGAATTACAAAAATGTTTAAAGATCAGTGGAACTAAAACTTTTTTATTTTGAAAAAGCTTTAGAATTAAAAAAATCAAAAAGCTGTAAAAATTAATAATCCATTTTATAGAATTAAATACTGAATTATAGGAATTAAAGAAATATTGAATTCTATAAAATAATTATTATCTTGCTATGAAAAAATTATTATAAATTTAATATAATAAAAACTTAGAAAAAATATAGGTTTATAAAGCAATCTGCAAATAATAAGAAACGAAACTTTTATTCAGGAATATTTCAAGCATAGAATTGTACAGAATATTTTTCTGGGTTCCAATTTAGAAACTAGCCGTTAGACTAAACTACAGGGTAAGAAAAATTGAGGAGCTAACAATACTCACCCTCTGGTTTATTTTTCTTCTGTCCTTTGGTGCTCTGACAATCGTTGGCTGCACCATAGGGGCGACGCCGTTTTCTGTAAAAATAAAATTTAAAAGTAATTATTAAAATTGTTTAAATTTTTTTAATTATTAAATTTGTTTAAAATTTGTTTAAATTATTAAAATTGTTTAAAATTGTGTTTAAATTAAAATCCAAAATATTTTTTTAAATAAATTTCAGAACTTTTATTTAAAATTTATTTTCCAGAATTTTTGTCGAAATTTTTGGAGAAATTTTGAACATGAGATTAGAAAAAAAATTTTTTAGCATTAAAAAGTATTTTTACTTTCGGGAATTGGGGAATATAAATAATAATACATATAGTAAGTAATATAACAAAAATAATAATATAAACAATTTAATAAATAATATAAATCTTTAGTAAAAAACTAAAAAATACGAATAAATTTTTTATTAATAAGAATGTAATTAACTATTTTAAAAATAATTTCGCAAACCTTTGACCCATAAAGTTCTACATCAAACTTAATAAAAAAAATCCATTACCTTCTAATAAGATAGAATGTAAAAATTCTCAATTTCAAAAAAAAAAAATTATTTTCCTTATTAAATCCGCTCTTAATATTTTACTTATTTTAACTGTGTTAGGAATGTAATTGAATACAATTTCTCCAATTAAAAAATTTTGAAAATTAAATAGAACTTTTTTAAAAAATTTGAAATTTAAATTTGAGAAACTGAAGGTCGTGAATTTTGTTTTCTCTGAAAACTTAAGATAGTAAAACCAATGATAAGAAATAAGAAAATATTTAAAAAAAAAAAAAAGGATTTGAAATAATTGAAAATCGGGAAAATAAAAATTAACAAAAAAAATAATTTTAAAAAATCTCTACTGAAAATGTTTTCCTATATATCTCAAGATATGCATGTAAATTAATTTTTTGTGGCAAGATTTGCCAATAATAATGTCCCGCAAGTGGCGACTACATAAAACGCATTCCAGTGCAAAATTCCATTTACGTCAATCGCTCGCGCGGGCGTGTATGAAAGTTTTCAGCCTCACTCTACACAGCTGTAATTATATTCTTATCGGCCTGGTTACAACCTGTTCCAAACTACGTGGCCTCGATTGTCTATCGGGCCTGCGCACTCCAAAGTGCCTCGCGATTTGATAAATTATTTTTATCTATAATAACGTGTCACCAAATGACAGCATGGAACCGAACACGTCTTTACATGCCTCTATTGAAAAGAGGTGGGAAACCGAAAAGCCAATCGTTTTTTTGTTCTTATCACCAATGACCTTGAACTTCCAAAATTAATAGTACAGGCCGTATCTCTATCAATTAACAAAACTTTTTCTCTTTCTTTAAACTTTTTTTCTAAAGCTAAAATATAATTATAGTTTCATTCATTCCACTAGAATTCATTTTGAAAATTTAAAAAATTCATTAGAATTCATCGTGTAATTTCACTAGAATTTTATACAAGATATATTGGAAGTCGAAAAAAATTTATTTTGAATATCTTAACTGGACAGAAAATTTAATTAAATCTTAGAAAAAGTATTCATAAATCCCTAATCAATTTTTAATACAAAGTTTTAAAAAATAGATTCATATAAAAATATTTGAAAATTTAATTATTACATAGATTATTAATGTTCAAAATAATTGTTTGAAAACGAAAAAAAAATACCCCGGCCTGGGATCGAACCCCTGTCCCACTTTACACGAATTCACCTTTTGTTGACGTTTCCTGATTCGATCCCAGGCTGAGGTAGATTTTTTTTCGATAAAAAAAAATGATTTCACATACAAAAATTTATATGATTACAAATCTGACCATATTTTCAAAAAAAAAATAATAATTAAATAAAATTAATTTTAAAAAAATAAATAAAATACAATGAAAAACTGTAAATTTCCGTTCGTTCGAAATTTTTATGAGAGAGGAAGTTGTAGGGAAATTCTGTATTCTATTTATGCTAGGTCACTTATATAATTACAAAAACACGTGGAAGGAATAAAATTTGTTGCTTTGTATATTATTATGCAACAAAACCGGCAGCATCATCATTTGCTGTCAGTCACGAAACATCTATTGGTTTTGGTAGTTTTTATTATTATGTTTCGTTTGCAATAAAAGGAAAATAAAGATAGCTTGTGAATACTGACGTAGAATTTCACGGATGTTTTTTAAAAGTAATATTATCACTCATCCTCATCTCTAAGCAAACACGTTTATACCACTTGGCAACAGGAATATTTAACTGACAATATTCCACAAAAAAACTTCTAGCTGCAATATATATAAATATATAATTATAATTGCAATATATAAATTTATAATTGTTGCTAGTTAATAAAAAATAAAAGTGAGGATAAAATGAGGCATAAAAAAAAATTACTAATTCATATAACCCGCATTTCTCTAAGTTGTACAAATTATCACATAGCAAGAATTTTCCCACGAGCTGGAAACGCGTTAATAAGAGAAATTAGCAAAATTATAAAATTCCTAAAACTAAAATAAGTACTGCGATTACCAGGGGCGAATTTGATGGACCACTTTCTTGTTCCATGGATTTTTTAATCTTACAAGGGGGGGGGGGCAGTCACACAGTAACTACTTTTTTTCTGGTTATTTTAGTCTAGAGGGCATTCGCTCAAACAGATAATAATGGAGAAATCGAAAATGAAGTTGTCAGCCGGAATTTAATTGACCAATTCTATCAGAGACATTACCTATAATACATTTTTGGCCTACATTAATTCTGCCAAGTTTTGTTGTCGTCAACACGAATTAAAATGTGTCTGCAAGAAATGGTACAAATAAGGAAATAAATAATAATACATAATTAAGGGCGTGTATTACTTATCCGATCCCTATCTTACCGACATTTTTTTCTCTGCAACGTTACGTCTACATTTATTGAGATATTAAATTTAAATTTGCAATAATTAAAATTAAAGCATTAAGGTACATTACTACATTTATATAATCCTAAATATTTACAATTAGAATTCATGAAACTTCACTAGAATTTTATAAAAGTCATCATGGAATTTAAGAAAGTCATGTTAAATCTCCATTAGAATTCTTCATGGAATTTCATTAAAAATCAATTTTAAAGATAAACTATAATTTTATAAAAAGTCATCTGGAAGTTTCATTAGAAGTCATTCTGGAATTCCAATAAGACATGTTAGAATTTCACTAAAAGTCATTTAGGAATTCTAATAAAAGTCGTTATATATTTTTAATAGATTTTTAATGGAATTTTATTAAAAATCAATCTTGAAAATAAACTAGAATTTTATGAAAGTCATCATGAAATTTGAGAGTCATGATGAATCTGCATTAAAATTCTTAATGAAATTGTAGTAAAATTCACTCTCGAAAATACAATAGAATTTTATACAAAGTCAACTCGAAATTACATAAAAGTCATCTTAGAATTTCAAGAAAAGTTATGTTGGAATTTCACTACATTCATGCTGGAATTCTAATAAAATTCATATTGAATATCCACTAGAATTTTTGTTTCAATAAAAGTCATCCTGTAATCCAATGAAAGTCATGTTGAAGTTTCACTAAAAGTCATGCTGGAATTCTTATAAAATTTATTTTGAATCTCTAATAGAATTTTTCTAGGAATTTCATTAAAAATCAATCTTGAAAATAAATTAAAATTTTTCAAAGTCATCTTGAAATATTTGTATTTATTTAAAAAAAAATTATTTTGAAATATTTTTAAAATAAAAATTTAGGACAAAATAAACGTATCTTAGTATGTTTCCCTTAATTTTACAGATTTTCAACCCGATATATCTACATTCTACAAACATAGAAATGGCATTGTGGGAAAATAATTATCGATAAGGTAGGGATCAGATAACTCATAACAAGTGTGGATGAAAAAAAAAGTATTTTTTATTGACTCATTCTCGACTAGATAAAAATGGAAATATTTATTGCAATCGTAAACAATAAAAAACACATTAGATATTAATTATTGTTTATACAGCTATTTAATTAGCAATAAAAATAAGACGAGACGGACTATTTTACTCTCCTGATATAAAAAACCGACTAACCTGGTGTATTATTGAAACCTGCAAAAAAAAAAAAAACGAAAAAAAAAATTCTGGACGAGGATTCGAACTCAGGCTAGCAACCAATAGATTGTCAGACTCTACCGATCTCAGTTGAAAAAACATTTTTATTATTATTATTATTCATTATTATTCATTATTATTATTATTATTATTATTATTATATCTTATTATGATTCTAACATTTTTATCCCCTAGTTCCTTACATAATAATAATAAACGATCCTAATTTCTTCTAATTTTAGTATTTTATGGAATGTTTCTTTGCCACTGACGGATTTGGATTGGTATTTGAAATAGCTGCATTGTAACTCCACACAATGATTCAGCGAAGAATGCTCGCGTGATTTTCACTGCGACGGTCACATGTCTCAAGGGGAATCCCCTTCGAGATCATTGGCACGCTTCATCATCGAATTACGCAATCAATTTATAGGGGAAAAAAATCGTTAAACGCCTACCAAAAGATTTTATAATAACGTCAGTGTAATTAAAGAAAAAGTGGAAAATTTTAATGAGCAAATTCAAAGTAAAGTTTTTCGTATTATTATTATTATTATCAGTTATTATTATTATTATTATTAAAATTTATGAAGGAGTTTTAATAGAAATTTCAGACCTTGTATTATATTAAAATTTATTAAGGAATTCCAACACCTTTCAAAGCAGAATTTCATCAAATTTCAAAAACTTCATTTCGGAATTTCACTAAAAGTTTTCTTCAAATTTCAGGAAAGAAAATCTTGACAATTCATTAGAATTCATTAAGGAATTTTAGTAGAATTCTGATGGAAGCTTATCACTTGGCACCAGGAGTTAGCCTAAACAATGACGTATCCAAGCTGGTGGTCCCAAGAAGGCGAGGACCAGAGCCTTCATTCAGTTCGATCAATGCTCTAGTCGAGTGAACTACTTAAAGATACTCAGTTGAATATCATTATTACAATTGTAGTTTCGGATTATTACCTAATTAAATATCCACTTATATTAACCATTCGGGTATTTATTATCCTTTCTACAATTCTATAAAAGTCATCTCGGAATTTCAGAAAATCATTGTTGAATCTCCATTAAAATTCTTCATGGAATTTCATGAAGTCAATTTTAAAAATACACTAGAATTTTATAAAAAGTCATCTTGGAATTTCACTAAAAGTCATCTCGAAACTACATTAGAAATTATCATGGAACTTCACTAGTATTCTATAAAAGACATCTTGGGATATCAGAAAGTTATGTTGAATCTGCAATATAATTCCCCATGGAATTAAATAAAAAATTAATCTTGAAAATACACTAGAATTTGTTTTTAAAAAAAAGTCACGTCGAAATTCCACTAAACTCATCTTGGAATTTTAAAAAAGTCATACTGGGATTCTTATTGAATTTCTACTTGAATTTTTCATGGAATATCATTAAAAGTCAATCTTGAAAATAAACTAGATTTTTATAAAAACATCTTGGAATTCCACTAAAACTCATCTTGAAACTTCATCAGAATTAATCATTCTATATTACTAAAAGTCAAACTCGAACTCTCATTAGAATTTATCGTGGAATTTTCCTAGAATTCTATAAAAGTCATCTTGGAATTTCAGAATGTCACGTTGGATTTCCATCAGAATTCTTCATACAATTTAATTTAAAGTCAATTATGTATAAAAGTACACTAGGATTTTATAAAGTCATCTAGGAATTCCAATAAAAGTCATCTTGGAATTCCACTAAGTCATGCTAAAATTCTTGTTCAAGTTGAATCTCCACTAGAATTTTACATGGAATTTCATTAAAAGTCAATGTTGGAAATAACCTAAAATTTTATAAAGTCATCTTTGAACTCCATCAAAATTTATCTTGGAATTCCACTAAAAGTCATCTTGAAACTCCACTAGGATTCATCATGGAATTTTATTAAAAATCAGTCATAAAAATACACTAGAATTTTATAGCAGTCATATTGAAATTCCATCAAAAGTCATCTTGGAATTCCAATAAAAGTCATGTTGTAATTCTAATAAAATTCATGTTGAACCTCCAGTAGAATTTTTCATGGGATTTCTTTAAAAATTAAACTTAAAAATAAACTAGAATATTATAAAAAGTCTTCTTAGAATTCCACTAAAATTAATCTTGGACTTTCACCGAACTTAATTTTATAATTTAATGAGAATTCATAATCAAAACCTACTATTAAAGAAATTATTCTAATTTTAATTCTGATTCTTATTTTCGAATAATGTTGCTGATGAGTCTACCTATTCGATATTTTCAGTCACGTTGTTTAGTCGATTTCGTTTGTTCCTACGCACCGGTAAGAATTATGTGATTCTATTGCTTGCCAACAACCATGACGAAATTATCGACGAAAGGTTTATTGACACTACACAAATACCGAAATAACCAAGTCAGATTGAAAAAACGGAATTCAAATATAAATTTTCAATACGAGTACAATCTTATCGCAAGTAGCAATTATTTATCGACTTGGCAAATCGCATTAATCAAAAATAACAATGTTGACTGTTGATTAAACTCGCAAATCAAAATTCAAAGAAACACAATTCCAAACCATTTTTCATTAAAAATCTTCATAATAAATTTCAATAGATTTTTTTTTTCAATTTAACGATTTTTAAAATTAATTTAAAAATGAAAATTCCAGTAACTCACGTTGGGGAGTAGCTGCATCGACTCCATTAATTTTCATGATTACGTTTATCCAAAAGTCAATAAAAAGTAAACATAATTCTGTCACGCACTACCACAATAATTACGTCACTTCAAACTCAAAATTCCCGCCTTATTCCATCAATGTATGGCGCGAAATTCAAAAACACTTTTTACAAAAAAAAAAAAAAAAAAAAGTTACTAACAAATCTTAAATATTTTGTTCTGACGCGCAAAAATTAATACTTCTATAATTTATTACAACTTATTATTATTATTATTATTATTTTAGTATTTCTTAAAAATTAGAATACAAAAAAATATTTAAATTAATACTGGTGTTATTAAAACCAATTTTTTCCCCTTATTTTCAGTTCAGGGATTGTTTACAATAGAGCGTAAAAGTAAAATGAAGCCGACACGAGGTACTGCACCACACTAAGCTGCCCATTGGAAAAAGTGTGCCAGCGAGGCACTAGTGCGACGATTAAGCAGCTGGTTCTAGGCGCTTTTGTCGACCTCGAGAAATATAAAATGCAACTGGTGGTGCGCCCCACCTGTCAATACTTTTTGCACAGGGAACCGCTCCTTTATCTCCAACGCAGACCCTCTAACACTTTATAAAATTTGTTCTCTTAAATTTCGTATTAATAATTATTATTTTCAGAGGCAATAAAATGAAGAACACAAAAAACTGATTAACAAATCCTGTCAATTCTATGCAGAAATAGGATTGATGAAGGCGCAAAAAACATTGGTATGGTACCGACG
>JAUEJJ010000032.1:2110286-2132338 GCA_032164275.1 Synergus coniferae
CTGATTAACAAATCCTGTCAATTCTATGCAGAAATAGGATTGATGAAGGCGCAAAAAACATTGGTATGGTACCGACGATCGGCAAGTTAGACGATCAGCAAGTTACCGATGATCGGCAACTTACCGACGATCGATAAATTACCGGCGGTCTGCAATCTACTGACGATCGGTAAGTTACCGGCGGCCGGCAAGCTACTGACGATAGGTAAGTTACCGGCGACCGGCAAGCTACCGACGGTCGGTAAGTTACTGGCAATCGGTAAATTACCGACCGATAAAACACCACTAATAACTAGATCTCAATATCTTAAAAGTATACTGATACTGCTTAGATAAAATAAAAACCGGTCGATAATTCATCTACTATTAGTATGTTACCGACTGTTGTTAAACTACTGATAGTCAATAAATATCTCGTAGTTAAGTATATCCTAATATTTTAAGTCAAAAAGCTGGAAATTTTTTAAAACATTATTTTACTATCTTTGAACATCTGTAGAAATAATTGACTTCATAATAATTCAAATGATAACCTGATCTTCGTAAAACCTGATTCACGCTAATTAAGTGCTATTCTGTTCTGCTAAAAGAGATATAATATGCAAAAGAGGAAGTAATAATGTTCTGACGATTCCGGTCGTTCAAGATCATTTGAAAAACAGGATTTAACATGTGATTTACACAAACTTTTCAAACCCATGCTAGTTACAAAGAATTTTCAAGTTTTTTTTTTTTAACTTTAAGTACGTGACTTTTAGATTATTACCTTTATTTTTTATTTACAAGGCAAGGAAATAAAAAAGAATATTTGATATGATAAAAAATGAACACTATGTGATAATGTCAAATAAATACACGGAAAATTTGAAAGATTATTTCAAAATTATTGCAAAATTATTGTAAAAAGACAAGACTGTAAATTAAAATAAATTACAGTCATAGAATTTAGCAACTCTTCGAACTGATAAATTCAAATTCGAATTATTTTTTCTATTATTAACTCATTACATTGAGTAGGAAACGGGTTTGTTTCGATACTAAAAAGGTTGCTGTCTCTACTAAATCTTCAACTGTCTATGAATTGGGATTTAAAATTCAGATGGCGCCAAGTTTGATTTTTTCTCAATCTACTCTTGGGTCGTCCATCTTAGTATTCAATATTTCCACCACTTCGCAATTTTGAAGTCCGATAATTTTTGAACGAAGAGGATTATATGAATTTTAAGAAGTGTCAAAAAATCCTCTCAAGTGCAAAAATCACTTTCCATAAAAAAACTTATAAATAAAAAATATTTAAAACTGAGGATTACGCAATTTTGTTCGAATTTTACTCTTTTGTCATCCATCTTTTATGTCGAATCGCGTCCACTTCGAAACTTTGAAGACCGATAATTATAAAACAATGAAGATTACATCGATTTAAAAAAATGGCAAGGAATCCTCTCAATTGAACATTTCACTCTAAAGTTTAAAAAATAAAAAATTGCAAATCTATGACTTCAATACTTTCTTTGATTGATCCAATTGGTTCCAAACAGCAATAAAATTATGTTCTACATACTATAGTGGCTTTTAGAGCTCAAAAATGATAGGAGCTACGAATATTATTGCCTGCAATTTAAACGTAGCAAAAGTTCACCTCGCAATAAATCTCTGGATGAAGTACTTGAAAATGGATCCCTGTAGAGAAGACACGTGCGGGAGGTACCTCATACTAACATTATGAAACGAGCGTATTAAAATAGAACCGCGCCTTCCACGCTCTTATTGGGTCAGACTGCAGAAAAAGAGAGAAAAAAAAAAAAAGAATCTCCATAACTTTCTATCGAATAGAGCTACATGTCAAAATTAATTTAAACATTTTTTAAAATTAATTTCGACTTGTCAAGATTTCTGATGAGAAATTAATGTTCACCTTCTGTCTTGAAAGCTTTTCTGTAACTTCGGCTTGGTTTCTTTTCTATTTTTGTAAATCACGATCTTGGGTCCTTTCCCCTCAAAATTTCGTGTGGATTATAGGAAACGGGTCAAGACCGACCGGTGAAAAACCGGTTAGACAACACGCGTAATGAAAAAAGAAACTGTATCAATTTTTTTCCGAATAGTTAAAAAAGGTTAACCTCTTGATTTAATCACTTTTATATGAAATCTTTAAAAGACGATAAATCACGTTTTAAATATTTTAAAATTAAAATTTACTTAATTTAATTTAAATTATTTAAATTTATTTAAAAATTTATTTAAAATTAAACTATTCAAATCTCGTGTCGAATTGTAATGTAGTATTTCTATCATAAAATATCTAAAAGTTTTACAATGCCAACACGTGTCAAGTAAACTGTGTTCTAAAGTATTAAAACAGTAAATTAGGGTTTAATAATTCTGGGAGTCACGTGAAATATTTCTTATCTCATTATAACACAGACATAATAAAAAAATAAAAAAATAAAAAAAAAAAAAACGAAAACTACTTACTCTATCAAAAAACCACGTTGACTTTCAGTCTCGTTCAATAATTTACATAAAACTCGACTACGTTCTCCATAGTGAGTTTTTTTCTCGTTCTTTTTTTTTTTTTTTTTTAGTGATTTTTAAACTCAAGATCGCTTTTTCATAGTCACTTACAAATTGCATATTTAATTAAAGAACTTCACTGAGTAGTGAACTTTCAATTTAATACATTTTTTATTTTATCTATTTTATCAAAAATGAACAATAATAATAATAATAAAATAATAATAATAGTAATATATTATCGAGTTAATAATTTTTCAACACAATATTAATTTTTGAATAATTTAAAAAATATTTTTTATATCCCTAGACTCTAAAAAATTGAGCGAAAGCAATCCATTGATAAAAAGTCCATGCTACGATTTCACAATATTTTACCACAGCAAGAATGTAGACTTGGCATTTTGATAAATACTTCATTTAGTATCTTTATTACACGATATTTTGATGACCGTCTTTGCATCATTTTTATGGAATGAAAATTTTTTCCTCTTCACATATATTTTTAACAGTAATAATAAATTTTTTATCTCCCATTAGATTACGAATATTCCTTACATTTTTCTTTCCATAAATAGCAATTTGTTTATCAGGTGACATTTGAACTCACAAAATGTTAATAAATTAGCAAACGCAGCTGAACTAATTACCAGATACCACCATCTAAAAATTTCTTATTGAAATAACATTGCAATAAATGATTTATTTTATTAAAGGCTTTGAAGAATCTTCTAAGCGGCAAAAATGTCTAACCAAACGCCAAAAATATAATACCTAACCTAAAAAAAGTTGTCTCACCTCGAAATTTCAAAATGCGATAAAACTTGATAGAATTAAAGTTCAGTGTTTATTAAAGGCTTTGAAGAATCTTCTAAGCGGTACAAATGTCTAACCAAACGCCAAAAATGTAATACTTAACCTAAAAAATATTTTCCCACCTCAAAATTTAAAAGTTGAATAAAACTTTAAATAATCAAGTCTGAAGAATGATTCTAAGGCCTGTAATATCTTTTGATTGGCAAAAAGTGTTCATCCAAGTATAAAGACCCTCTTTAAATTCCTTTTAGACTAAATAGACTTTAATATCAAGATTTTGAGGTCAACGGCATTGACACTTGTTTCAGGCAGTTGACAGACCGTCCACGTAGCCGGTATTATGCATTGGAATCGACATAACAGCATTATCGCCACGATAATGCATACGAGTCGACTCACTCTCGTTGAAAAAAAAAACCTTTCGCTGGAGAAAGGATTACTGGACACGGCTCGAGGACTGCCGGTTGATAAACGGAGGAGAAGGGTATATTAACACACCTTCGACTCATTTTGATACTCGTGAAAATTAAAAAAAAACAAGTATAACGAATATTCATCCACCTAAGTTTTTTGAAAAGCAATTCTATTAAAATTAAAATTACTTTTTTTATTTATTTTTTAATTAATTTTCATTTCTAACAAATTTTCTAGGGATTAGGAAAAAGCTTCTGAAAAACGTTTCTGAGATTTTTAATGATTTCAAATAATTGTAAAGGAAACATTAAAAAAAAAAAAAAAAAGCGAGAATCGAAAGTTTTGAAAATACACCACCTCGAAATTTTATAAGGTGATTACAGACAAAATAAATTTAGTTTAATCTAAATTTGTGGTTTAATGGGAAGCTTTGAGTGGCAAGAAATTTATGGAGTGTTTTTTTTTTGTTTAGAAAGGTTGTAAATACTGGGAATGTAAAAATGTTATTTTTTTTTTGCGCTTGCCTCGGTTATACTCGGATAGAGGCTGTCGTACGTTTATCAATTTACCTTCTTGTTTCAAAATAATGCCGTAAGTATATTAATACAATTTTTTAATTATATTTTTAATGACTTTTAAATACTTTTAAGTGAATTTTAATAACTTTCGGCTGTTTTTTTTTAAGTTTATTCGACTGTTTTAGCTGAATATTGACTAAAGTTTGTCTCTGAGGGAGTTAAATTAAGGCATATTATCGACTTGGAATTATCTAACGGATATTCGATCCACATTAAAAGACTTTATGGAGAGTGAGAGTCGCGAGAGAGAAAACCTGTTTTTCGAATGGCAAGTCGAAACAGATTGGATTTTAAAGGCCATCGAAACATATCTTCCAATGACGTTTCTAACAACTACATTTATATGTGCGAGTTGTATGAGATTTACACATATAGGAATAATCCACATATTAATTGCGTTATTAGTTCTTAATAAAACTAATCTCCTATTACGTACGTGAATGTCTCCCATTATAATATTACAAAATAATATCTAGTAGTAACTGAAGTCTAGACTTAATGAGAATCTAAAAAATATAGCTTATTAATCGATCAATTAAAATTCAGTAAAAAATATTTTAAAATATATAATTATAAAATATATAATTTAAAAAAAAATAACATTTTTAATATAAAATTTGATAAAAGTAATGTAAAACAATTAAAATATTATTTTTTTATTACTTAAAATTGAATAATTTGATAATTGAAAATAAGAATTAAACTTCTTTTAGGAGTTAAGCAATTTACAATACTTGTACCAGCTTGTACCTTAATTTAGTGAGTTGTGATTTTTGAAATTATTTTTTTATTTGCGTAAATAAATTTTTTTTTCAAAGTTTTGAAGAGAAATTTCGAACAAAAGTATTGGAAATTAATTTTAAACAGAAATGTGAGGAATTTTCAATTTCGGGAATTTTATAATTATTACGGAAATTAAAAATTTTGGTATTATTATTAGCTTTCGAGAGTTTTGTATTTCGAAACTTTTTATTTTCATGAATTCTGAATTTTGGAAATTTTAAATATCGACGATTTTCAATTTCGGGAATTTTAAATTTCGGTAAATTTATGTGATCCCAACTGTTTAATCTAAAAAAAATCGCCAACCACCTGTGGATATCAAATCTCATTAAACTTCATTAAACTTCCTCGTAGTTCGTTCAACCACGATAACTTCCTTGCGTCATCAGCACAAAGTACGTTTATCACCCCCTCCACTTGTCCAACATTACGAAAACGAATTAATAAGGAAACATGAAGTCGAATCAAGATCAGAAATCAGAATCAGAAATGAGAGCGCTGTAAAACATACTCACCGATCGGTTTCGTCCGCTGTTGCTGAGGTTGAAGTATTCTCTTCTCCCTCTCAGCCTTCTGTTCAGAAACAACCACCGGAACTGGAACTGGAACTGGAGCGGGTCCAGAGCCCGAGTTACTCTTCCCCTTACTCCAGGGATTCACAACGGGCAAAGGTGCCTCGACATATTTCACCGGTTCCTCTCCTTCCTCTTTCTGATCCCCTCGTTCCTTATCTTTATCCTTATTTTCAATTCTTTCCTTAAATCTGTCTTTACTCCCCCCACTGTGGGCACGATGATGTCTCTCTCGGTTTCTGTGTCTCTCTCTATGGTCTCTGTGCTCTCTAAATTTCTCCTTTCTTCTCGCACTCTTCGGTGCCACTGTCTGGAAGTCCCCATCACTTCCCAATTCCCCATTCACCAACTCACTTTTCTTCTCACTCTTCTCTATTTTCTCATTCTTATCACCCTTCTCTATTTTCTCATTTTTATCAATCTTCTCCAACCCCTTCAGCGCTTTATCATCTTTCTCTCTCTTATCAAAGTTTCTTTGCGAGTCCAGGGGCGCCTTAGAGGGAGGTGCACGCTCGCCCCTCGGAAACCTCCTCGAGGACTTTTGATACGACTTCCCCTTGGGAATATTCGTCTCGGAAAGCTGACCCTCGAGACGTTCCTTCACTTGCAGAACCGGCTTCTCCGTCTGCGAGATATTTTCCTTGTTGCTGTCCTTGGCCCTCTGCAGGTTTAGGACACTCGCGTAGGAGACACCTGGGACCTCAGTCGGATCGCTACTCCCCTGGCCTACCCTCGCCGCCATCTTGGATCCGAGAAAAACACGAGGTCCAGAAAGCGGAATCAACCCCACACTGTGGGCATCAACTATCCTCAATTTGTTTTCTCACTTTCAGGAAAAAATTACTCCCAGGAAAAAATCACTCCCAGGAAACTTGAAAATAAAACTCCGCACCACACTCCTTACTCCCGTGATTTCACACCTCAGCACATGACCGAGCGCATGGCGAAGAGACTGACGATTTTCAAAGCAGAGCTTTGAGGTTAGGTGCGACACTTGGGGGGTCACCGGCACTTGCAAGCGTTTTCGAATTCAATTTCGATGATCGAAGCACTTTCTGGTATAGCTGAAGTTTACGGATGCCAAGTTATTCGATGAGTTAACGATTTCGAAGTCCGGAGCACCCAATATGCACTTTTAGAATCGAACACGAACACGAGGCGACGCGAGTACGTGACTAGCAGACGGCGAGTCTTGTAAAAAGAATTTTTTCACTAGCAAAGAATTCCCGACAAATTGGAAACACGAGGAAGGCAGAAAACAACCGGAGACGTTTCTCGATTGCGAATTCGTTACGCGAAACGTGGAAGAAACGACACAATTGGGATTACGTAAACACTCGGCATTTTCGGATTTTTTTCTCAGGGAAAATCGGTCCGAGCAGACATGTGGCTAACGCTGGCTCTTAGCTGCGTTGCTCTTGGCCTTTTGCTCTTCGCAAGTCACAGCGCAAGTCAGCCGCTACGCTTCCGGTAATGGAGCATGATTTCCGGCTCAGAGGGCGCCACGAGCGTCAGCGTCAAAATTTGCATTTGGAAATGCGGTAATGAAATAGAAAGGATAAAAAGTGAAAATTAGAAAGACTTAATGTAGTGAAATATAATAATTTGATTAATAAAATGTTAAGTGTCATTCGATTTATAGGTGCTATTTTATTTCTTTAGGAAAAATCATTTTTAGTACTTTTGGAATTCCAGCAGGGGTGTAGATAAATTCTCTCGGGCCCCAGGCTATTTGCCAAATTTTTTGAAAACGAAAAACCTAAATTCCAAATGTGAAATATACTCAAAAACTAATTTCCGAAAATTCAAATATTTCGAATAAAAATTATATTATCGAAAATTTGTATGAACGGAATTTAAATATACTGAACATATTTATTAACGAAAATAGAAAATTACCGAAATTTCAATTCCCCGAAAGCAAAGATATTATTATATCTTTGCCGAAAGTAAGAAATAATCGAATTCTCAAATTCCTGAAAATTTAAATTGCCAAAAATAAAAAATTATTTTTCCTTAATGTTAAAATTTTTATTATATTAACATTTTTCGGAAATGTGAATTAACGGTAATTATTTTTTCGTTATTTTTTCACATTCATGAATTTGGTTTTTCCACAAAAAAAAAATATCCCGTTATTGAGGAAAGTAATGAGATAGGAAAAATAATTTCCTCAAATATATATATGCATTGTACTGCACAAATAACATTCACATTTCCTTATTATTCAATGTACAATATTTATAGCTTTAAAATCAATCATAAAAAAATTCAAAATACGGAAATATATTGAAAATGTTTTAATTTACATACAATATTTATTTTACTTAGTATTATTTTATATGTAAATAACACTTTTTATTTTTTCAATTTAAAAATTAGAAACAAAAAACATTCAATACTCTCTCAATGCTAAAAACATTTCAGAAAACTAAAATTAAATATATACAAAAATTAATATAACAGATTTTACTCTCAAAAGATGCGGAATTAATTTTCTTCTTTCATATCAGTTACTAGAAAAACAGAGGCTTATCAAAATACAAACGACTATGGAGATTAAGCAAATTAAATTATGACAAGAATGAAGGAAAATTTGCTTATTTATTATCTTTATAGAGTTACAGAAGTAACTTGATTAGCATCATTTAAAATAAATATACTTTCCAAATAAAAGGAATAAAATAGACGCTATCACATAACTGAAATTAAATTTGGAATTCTTTCAATCTGAAAAGATTCCACTTTCAATTTTTTAATTCGGCTTTCAGTCTTGGTTCCAAGTTCTGACCCCAAAATTCGAATTCTTCATTTTACTCAACAAATACTAAAATTAAATACTGTTTTTTTACTCCATAGTGATACTCATTTTTCAAATATAAATATGAGTATACATAAAAAAATGTATCATTTAATAACTTTTGTCTAAAACTAAACGATTGAATTTTAAGGTCAGATCAATTCATTTTAAGCGAAAAAGTTTTAAAATATCAATATTTTCGACCTATAGACACCTTTCTATTTTAAAAAGAGAGTAGATCTCCAGACTCAAAATGTACTTAATATCAAGCCTAATTTTACTAATTGTTAAATAAAATGGGATTTAATTTCGAACAGAGAATTTGTATCCAAGACCCTTAATTGGGTTTCATTTAAAAATGGTGTCATAACTTAATAGAATAATTAGCACGATTATTCCTCCATATATATATACATATATGAAATTAGATTTCTTATAATTCATTCATAACAGGATTTATATACACACTCATTAGATTAAGCATTAAATTTCGCATGATCATAAAATAACTTTTCTTTTATAAAAACACTTCTTTCCTACAAGGACGTAAAATCCTTAATCTCAACAGTATTATGGTAGTTCTGAAAAAGCTCATAAAAAATATTTATAAAGATCGATCATGGTCAGAAAATTACAAAGTAGTTAACATTTGATTTCATTTGAACTTTGACCCTTTTAGCTTTAAAGAATATAAAAAGACGTCAAAGATCAAGGTTTTCAAAAGGCCGCCAAGATATTTAAATTCTACCAACGATAAATCTGATTATCTTAAAATTTAAGTTATTTATAATACTTTTAACATCAAAATTAATCTTCAAATCACTTAAAAAGTTTAAATAATTATCAAAATGTGTTCTAAAATTTATCTTTCAATTTGGAACATTTTATTTGACCTTCAACGAAATTCATCTTTTTTTAAAAATTTTTTGTTTAAAATTTTGTTGAAATTAAAAAGAAACATTTTTAAACCTTACTGTTTTCCTTTTATAATTTATCTATTAAAAATTAGTTTAATAATATTATTTCTTTAAAAGCCTGTGTAAATTAATTTTTTCAAAATTACTCATTTAAATATTTAAATAAACTTCACTAATAAAATCACTAAAAAAAGATGAAGACAGGGAAATTTGAACCCGCAATCTTTGACTATAAAACCAAAAATCTTAGATAAGCTACGAGAACTCTTTAAGGGTTGGATCCAAGTTCCAATCTCAAAATTCGATTTCCTCATTTCACGAAAGAAATATTACCATTAGAAATTTATTCGCTCTGTAACGCTGTTCATTTTTAAAATAGAATTATGGGCACAGAGCGAAAAAGTGGGCAATTTTAATATTTTTTGTGTAAAATGAAACGCTAGAATTTTAAGATTAGATTTCAGATTCTTCGTTTTACGCAAAAATATTAAAATTAGATATTTTTTGCTCTGTACACGTAAATCTATTTCAAAGATGAATAGCGTTACCGAGCGAAACAATATCTATATCTAATTATAATATTTGGTAAGTAGAATGAAGAAATTTAATCTTGAAGTTATAACTTGGACTCATAAGTGCTCGAAAATTTTTTTAATCTCTTTTTTCGAAACTGGCGACCCCCTTGAAAAGTTAGTATTTGAAAAAAATGAAAAAGATGTTTTTATTCAGAACTACCTTGACTAACTTGATAAAAATAATTTTTTTACTATATAACGAGGTAACAATTATTGCGCAGTCGAGGCAGTTTCGTGATTGATTCATAATTGATTGACTCTTAATTAAAAATAGGTGTTCAATTTTACCATAAATTCTTAGTTTCTCGCCAATTTTTGATTACTTAATAGGAATATTGTATTAAAAATAGAGACGAGAATTTAAAATTTAACTAATCTTCGCTAAGGTGAAAGTGAAAGTTCCTTTTCTAAATTTCATTTTTTTGGAGAATAACACTTCATCAACTTTTGTCGATCGGGTATTTTTTCAACGATCGCTTAAACGCTTCAGCAATTGTTGACCTGAGAAAATAAATATTGTTTTTAGAATAATATTTCAATTGATTAAATTAATAATACATTTTTGTGTTCTTGTCAATTCAAAGATACCGAAAGTTTATTGTTTTTTCATTATAATATCAAGTTTTTTAAAATTTTAATTCAAGTTCTTTACGGCAAATGTAATCGAGAATTTATTGCTGTTATTGTTGTTTTAAAAAGTCGTTCTACATAAACAAAACTGAATTAAAATTTTAATGTTAATAATCATTCAAATTGAAACTGAAAATTTTCCTTGACGTTTAAAATATATTTAAATTTGATTTTAAAATTCTTAGAAAATTATTTAAAAAATTAAACAAATTCTTTTAAAAAATAAAATACTTCACAGATTAATTTTAAAAGAATTTAACAGCATCCAAGAGAGTGGAAAATATTTCAAATTAGTTCGACATAAATTCTCCGTAAATTAAAATTATTTCATTCAAAATTAATTTAAGGTAATTTGAAAAGAATTTAAGAGAAATTTAAGAAAATTTTGGACAACTTTAGAAAAATTCAAAGAGAATGGAAAGAATTCAAATCAATTCGATATCAAGATAAATTTGCAGAATTTCAAAAAATTGTGAAAGATCTTTTTAGCATTAACAAGATTTCGAAATATTTTTAATGTTTTTAAAGAATTTCAAGAGAGTTTAAAGGATCTCAAAAGATGTTTAATCAATTTAAGGATTGTAAAGAATACCAATGTTAATGATTGTAAAGAATACCAAGCGATTTAGTTATTTAAAAATATTTCGAAGGATTTGAAGAGACTAAAAAATATTTTAAACGATACTAAGAGATTTAAAATTATTTCAAGGAATTTCAAAGGATTTCATAAATTTTCAAGACAGTTTGAATAATTTTAAAGAATTTCAAGTGATTTGGAATTATTTAAAAATATTTCAAAGGATTTGAACGGTTTTCAAAATATTGCAAAGGGTTTTAAGAAATTTAAAAAATGAAATAACAAAAAATATCAAGGAATTAAAAATTTCTTCAATTTTTTTTAGAAAAAAGTATAAATTAATTAGCATATTAAGGAATTTGAAGAGATTTAAATAATTTTAAGGAAGTTTAAAGGATTTTAGATGAATTTCAAAGATTTTAAGGATTTTCAGGAGAATTTAAATATTTTTAAAGAAATTGAAGAGATTAAAAAGTTTAGAAAAATTTAACGTTTTTCAAGAAATTGCAGAAGATCTTAAAAATTTTAAGATCTTTTAATTAATTTAAAGAAATTTCAAGGAATTTGAAAAGATTTTGTCATTTTGAAGAACTTCGAAAAATTTGAAATTCAATTCAACTCAAGTATGAAATTGCAAGTATGAAATAAAAATATTTTGACTGTTTACTTGGAACTGTTTTTTCAATCCGCAAATGACGCGGAATTATTATATAATTTGACAGCTAATTTTAAATTGGAAAAACTTTCGGCGAATAAATAACTTTTGATTTCGATATTGGACAGTAATTCCAAACTCATTAAAAATAATATATTCAAAATTGCAGGAGAATTTCATTTGTAAATCTTTAAAAATGGTAAAATTGAAAATAAAAATAGTGTCAAATTAAGTTGTTTTAATTAAAAGCTTTCAAAAAGAAAATATTTTTAAATGGTTTCGAAACTCTTAAATGTTTTAGTAACTCCCCTTGAATTCACCATGAATGGAATTCTCTTGAATTCTTTGGAATTAGTCATAAATTCTTTAGAATACTTTGAAATTCAGCTTGAATTCATCTTCAATTTGATGAAATTTACTTATAATTATAATAAATTCATTTTTAAAAGAAAAAAGAATTACCTAAATAATTTCTGATGCAGGAGGTAGGCAGTAATATGACCTGCATCGATGTATCGAATTTCCGCACCCGGCCAAATTTCCTCTAGACTCATACATCCTTCCCGAGGAACATAAGCATCGTTCCTGGCACAGACGGCAATTATTAAATCCGTGTCAACAGGAACCTCGAAATTCCTTAGATGCGTACATTCGTCCATTATCCCTCTCATAAATTGCAAAGCTTCGTGCTCTCGCCACTTGCTGTCTGAAAATAGTGGGTGTTTCGACACTGGCAATAAGCAAACTCCTAAATCACAAACCAAAACAAAACCTTAAAATCATGCTGGAAAAGATGTACTACCAACTTTGAAATATGTTAATGACATTAATCTCAGAAAAAATTCCTAATATTTTAAGAAATTTGCAAAATTATAATGAAAAAAGAACTTTAAAAGATTCCAAAGTTGTTAAGGGGTTTCAAAAAGATTCAAAAGATTTATTTAGGAATTTTAAGGTATTTCATGGTATTTTCAGATGTTGAAAAACTATTTAAAATAATTCCACGAAATATTAAGAGATTTCCAAAAATTGTTTTCCCAATTTTAAAGGCTGTCATTGAGTTTAAAGATTTTTAGAAATTTCAAAAGCTTTCGTGGAATATAAAAGGTACCAAGAGATTTTGAAAATTTTTTAAAATATCTAATATCTATAATTTTTTAAGTAATACAAAAGATTTTGTAATGATTTTAGGGGAATGAGAAATTTTTTAAAGGAATAAAGGATTAAATGAATTTTTAAATATCAAACGATTTTCGAAATTAATTTTAAGAAATTGTTTGGATCTTGAAGAGATTTTGAAATTTTTTTTTTTTAATTTTTAGTTTGTCATAGAATTTTTGGGACTTCAAGGGATTTCAAGAGATTTCAAAATATTTTAAGAGATTAAAAAGATTTCTAAGAATTTCAAAAAAATTTAAGATATATCAAAAGATTTATTTAATAATTTTAAGGGATTTCTAAAAAAGATTTTATAAAATTTCAAAGATTTTTGGCAAAAGTTTTCCTTCAAGTTAGGAACTTCAAGAGGTTTTTATAAATTTTAAAAGATTTCTAGGAATTTTAAGATATTAAAAGATTTTTAAAATGAATTTTGTGGAATTTGAATTTTTTTAAAAAGACTGTTTTTAAAGTTTTCCTGAAATTTAAGGAATTTCAAGAGATTTTAAGAGAATTAAGAACATTTAAATACATTTTGAAAGGTTTCAAAAGATTTTGAGAAACTAAAAATTTTCAAGAAATTTAAAATAATAATAAGAAATTTTTAGCATTTTAAAAGATTTCCTGTAATTTTTTAAGTAATTCCAAAAGATTTCGGTTAATTTTAAGAGATTTTAAAAGATTGTAATGAACTAAAAATTCGAAATAATTTAAATTTAAATTAACAGTTGAGAATTGAAGTCTCAAACTTAATATTAACAAAATTACTTATAAGAAACAGAAATCTTGTGAACCTTAAAATTTTTTCTAGATAAAAAATGTGAGCTTAAACTCTTTTTTCTGTTTTCAAAAGTTCAAAGTTGATCGTTCCTGAATTTTACACTACATAAATTCAAAATCTTAAATGAATTGGATCCAAATTCTAATCCCCAAATTCAATTAATTTATGTATAACAGAATTATAATTAGATATTTTTGCACACTGCAGCGGTGAAATGTTTGAAATAGAATTATGAGAATAGAACGAAAAAATGTATAATTTAAATATTTTGTATGTAAATGAATGAAACCAGGTAAAACAATTGAATTTTAAAGTGAGATCTCGAATTGTTCGTTCTAAGTAAAACGTATTAAAATTAAACATTATTCTTGAGTAAAATAAGAAGTTTAATTTTGAGCTTAAAATTTGTATTCAACAATCTTAAATCTAAAAAAGGGGAAAAAGTTAGTAAACGAAACTTTCGGTTAACTGGGGATGGATAAGTGGAAAAGGGATTGTAAATTGGGTAAAACTGAAGAAGTCCAAAATTTCAAATATCACACGAAAGATGCAAGGCTTACCCTTCAAAGCCTGTGAGTCAGTGTTTTTAAATCGATTTGAAATAAGATTCAGAGGGAAAAGATTAGCAGCTGCCTTTTCCTCTGCAACTTGTTCATTCTCCACTTTCTTCTTTTCAATTTTGTTGTCACTAATTTTGTGAGTTTTATTGCAGTTATTTAATTTATTATAATCTTTACCAGTCTTTAACTCTTCGTCGCTCTTCTTTGATTCGTCGTTCAGTCGATTTACTCTCGTCATGCTGGCTGGAAAGTGTTTTGCAAAATGCTGGCCCGCTAAAAAAGCATCCTGAAAAAAAATTAAGTCTTTAAAATAGGTAACCGGTAAATTAAAAGAAAATTAATTATAATAAGAGTTAATATAAAAATATACATAGAAAAAATTGGTATTTATGAAATAATAGAAAAATGGAAAAAAATAATGTAGAATAAATGAATTCGAAAATGCTTTAAATAAAAAATTTGTACGTACGTCTTGGTCGATGATTTTGACCATTTTAGCGAGATCGTTCTGGTAGATTTTATTACCGAAGTACTGAGACTCGAGCAAGGCCCAATTTATTGAGGCGCTCATTACACCTTCAGTAAAAACTGGAGATGCTGTTGACCATGAAAGACAAGGAATTAAGGGAATCGGTTTGGGCCAATTTGTTGCTGCAAGAGAGGCCATCTTAAAGTGTAAAATTTCATTAATTAAAAACCGAAGTTAGCTAATTTAATACAAACATCTTACTTCGTTTGGATGTTTTCAATGATCAATTATTGACATAAAAGATTCAAGGAGCTGATTAAACTTTCAGAAAGAATTCTGATTCAATTTTAAGGCCTTCAAAATATATTTAATTAAAGTATATTTAATTTCAAATAACTACGGAATTAAAAGTATTTCAAAGAAGTTCAAAAAATTTAAAGGAATTCAAATAAAATCCAAAGTATCCTAAAAATTCAAAGAAATTCAATCGAATTGCAAATAATTCAAAATAAGTCAAGTTGAAAATATTTCGAAAGAATTCAAATGAATGAAAAGTAAACTCAAAATAATTCAAACTTAAAAGAATCTCTTTTTTTAAACTTCGAAAATCTTTAAAATCTTTTTTAATTTACTGAAACTTTTTTTACATGTTCCAAAATTTTTTCAATAATTGAAACTATTGAATTTTCTCAAATCTTCCTTTAAATCTTGTAAAATATTTTTCAAATTTTTAATATTCAAAAGAATTTTTAATTTATTTAAATTTCGTTAAATTAGAGTAAATTAGAGTTACTAATCAAACGCACTTGAAAATCTTCTAAAGGTTTTATAGAATTTTGAAATATTTTAGAATTCCTTTGAATTCCTTGACATTTTTAAAATCTTCTTGAAATCCAATGAAGCCTCTTGCTCAGGAAGCCTCTTAAAATCCTTGGAAATCTCTTGAAATATTTTTAAACTCTTTGTAATCTCAAAAAATACATAAAACTCCTTTTTAATCCCTCTTTTTAATCCTTTTACCATTAATTCACTGAAATTCAATTTAATCGTTTGAAGCTGAGAAATAACGAACAGAAATTTTTATATACTCCTTGAAATTAAAATCTCTTCAATTTTAATCGTCTCTCAAAATTCTCCAAAACATCTTAAAATCTTCCCAACAAAATTAATAAACCTTCATACTCGATAACTTTAATTTTTAAGTATTTTTCCATTCTGGAAATTTCTATATGTATATGTATTTTCAATTTAAAAATAATTTAGTTTTTAAGTTTACGAACAACCATATTTTAATTATCTACAAATAGAAGAATTCCTCCTCATTACTTATTTCTAAATTTTTAAACTTGACAACTTGATTTTTAAATTAAAGCAGTTTATAGCTTTCAAAAATTAATTTTTAAAACCCCTCAATTTTAAAACCATGTTCTGCTTTTTCTTTAATTTTGAAAGGCTTGAAGACTCCAAAAATTTTAATTTTTAAGTGCACTTTGAATAAAATTTAAAGAGAATTGAAAAGATAGTTAATGTCTATTAAAGACGTAAAAAAAATTTAAATACTAACGTGTCCTCCCATGGAAAGACCCGTTAATCCAAGTGGACTGTATCCTTGTAGTTCGCACCAATTGAGCAAAACGATAGATTCCAAAATCAAGCAGCCTCCCATGATAAAAATATCAGACACATTATGCAAACTGGAACGTCTACAAGAAAAAAAAAATTAATTAATTAATACCATTTTTATCTCTTCAATTTTTGAAAAATTGAAACACTTTGTTCTACTTTTATTCTACTACAAACCTGTTTTATCAAAATCTTACATTTGATCTTTCGGCTTTCGCAATCCATAAAAAGGATTCTCTAAAAGGATGGATGCAATTCCGGATTCCTTAAGCAGCGGTTTAGCAATTAGATTTCTTCTTCTCCAAAAAAACTGTAAAAATAAATATGAACTTAATAAACAAATATATTTTTATATATAAACTAATAGCCTGGATTATTTAAAATGAATTCGGCTTTCAAGTATTTTAAATAGAATTTAAAGAGTATTTTAAGTAATTTCGTAGGATTTCAAAATAATTAAAATTCTAATGTACCTAAAATTCGTTTTTTTTTTTTCTAGATTAAAGGCGTTAGATTCAAGTTCATTTGAACTCTTCGTTTTATGTAAGGAGTATTAAAGTTCACCATTTTTTCGCTCTATACACATACTTCTATTTTAAAAACGAGAGTGTCTACAGATCGAAAATATTTTTAATTATAATATTTAATGAGTGAAATGAAGAAATGGTCCGACACCCTTAACAAAATTCCCGGTTTCTAAATTAAAGTCCAGGTCGAATTTCTGGAATTCTAGAACAAATCGACAACCTAAATTTACAATTATTTTTAAGTACTTGGAATTATTGTACAATTTAAAAATTAAGGCCTTCAAAATCTTAGAATAAAAAATTTCCAAATTTTTAAAAAATAAACTGGACTAACGTGATCTCCAGTGCCAGCAAGATGTAAACAAACAGGTTTGATTTTATGCGAACTCCATTTCCTAGGTAATATCATTTGAAAATGTGCAATTTTCGTCTCTTCCGGCATAATTCCCGGCAAATGTTTTTCGAAAGGCGATTCGAATTGCCCTTCCACGATGTGGCAATCTGACCATTCTTCGTCCTGTTAATCAGGAAATAAATTTTTATTAACAATTGATTTTATAATTATTAATTGTAATTATAATTAAAATTAATTGTAAATTAATTAAAGTTACCAAATGAGTTAAATTCTAAGTACAAAGATACAAAAACAATATGTTTTAATATTTAATTCTAAAAAGAAAACTTTACGGGTGTTGAGATTCAAGTTCTACCCCCAAAATTTGATCTCTTCATTTTGCTTAATAAAAGTAATCACAGTGTTATTTATTGTCATTAAAAAAGGTGAATAGGTGAATTTTTGTATAAAAGTAGGTGAGAAATAGGTGACAAAAAATTGAAACAAACTTAAACTAGCAAAACGGAAATATTAGAAAATTTGGCTAGAAGGAAACAAAAAATTGAGAAAATGAAAATTTTAGAAGACTTCAGGAGAATTTAAAAAGAATGAAATGCGAAATGAAAAGAATTTCAAAGAATTTTTAAGAGACTTTCAAGGATTTCAAGGGATTTTATCTCATTTTAAGGACTTTCAAAAGATATTTTAAGGATTTTAAGGAATTCCAAGGAATTTTAAAATAGTTCGAAAGAGTTTCCAGATTTTCATAAAATTTAAGATACTTTTTAGGAATTTCAAAAGTTTTTTTTCAAGTTAAGGAATTTCAAGAAGTTTTTATAAATTTTAAAATATTTCTAGAAGTTTTAAGATGTTAAAAGATTTTTAAAATGAATTTTGCGGAATTTGATTCCTTTTAAAAAGACTTTTTAAGGTTTTTCTAGAATTTAATGATTTTAAAGAACTATGCGGAATTTAAAGAGACTTTAAAGGATTTTAAGATATTTTAAATGATTTTAAGGGATTTCAAAGATTTTAAGGGATTTCAAAAGATTTCAAACATCTTAAAAGAATTTTAGATATTTTAGGTGATTTTAAGGAATTTCAAAAAAATTCAGGCGAATTTAACGATTTTCAAGAAATTTAAGAGGATTTCAAAAATTTTTAAATCTTTCAACTGATTTTAAGGAATTTCACGGAATTGAAAAGATTTCAAATAATTTTGAGGAATTAATAGGGATTTCACGGGATTTAAATTTTTTTAAGGGCTTGAAAAGAAATCAAAAGATTTGAATTATTTCAATTCAAATCAAAAATTGTATGTGTCAAATAAAAATATTTTTACTGACTAACCCGAAAAGTTTTTTCAATTCACAAATGACCCAAAATACATATAATTCCAATCTTGATCATTTTTAGTGAGATTTAATTTTATCAATTGAAAAAAGGTGAAATGGTGACAAATTTCCAAAATAGGTAAAAAAACGTGAACAAATTCAAAATAGGTAAAAAAAGGTGACGACCTGTCATCTTCTGTGATGACTGTAATAAATATTATAATTCGTAAAGTAAAATGAAGAATTCCAATTTTGAGATTAGAAGTTGGATCCAACAACCTTAATTAAATTTATTTTTATTTATTACCTTTGTAATCGTTACTGGATAATCACGAGGAATCAGATTGTAACAAGCCTCCCGATTCGCTACAATCTTTCTAAATTCAAATATCCTGCGAGCAGAAATTCAAGGCTTTCTTGTAAACAATTTTAAAACTCTTCATTTTCGAATATATTACAAATTAAAAAAAGGAATACTTTCAAGAAGTGAAAAGAATTTATTTTGAAGATCTCGAAATTTGTAAGCGACTAATTTCGAAGGTGTGAAAATTTCAAAAATCTATAAAGTTTAAAGTCTTTGATTTTTGAACGTGGAAATTTTGAAGTTGATTCATTATGAATGTTTAAAAAGAAATTACTTAATTTGAATTTATGAAATTTTGAAAGCTCAAAATTTAAGTTTAGCCTATTTTTAAAGATTTTTTTTCTACAATAATTAATCAATTTTCAAGGTTTTTCAACATTTAAATTTGAAACCAAAGAATTTTGAATGCTTTCTTTTTAATTTGAAGCGCATTTAATTTGAAAATGTCTGAACCCAAAAAACATGTTTGTAAGAATGTGTCTGCCTGTAGATTTTTAGTTTGTGTGCACGATAACTTTCGAAAGAATTGAACGTTTGGATTCGCCTTTGGTATACTCTTTTAGTGTTCTAAAATAAAGGTCAAGTTCGTTAGCCAGCCATTTTGGATAAAAATTCAAAAAGTTGGAGCATTTTGAAAATTTTATAAACCACTTTTTTTTTTAAATTTACAAATTCTATGTATGGGCGTTCGTAGTACTCAAAAAGTAGAACAATATATCCTTATGACTTTGTTCGATAAAAAAATAATTGTCAGACTTATGACATTTCGAAAATCTAAAGAAACGAAAAAAAAATGACAATTTGAAGCCAAACAACGCACGATATGAAAAAAAGTCAAGAGATGAAAAATGTTTTTTTGAACGCTCTATAGAAACTGCATAAAAAATTTCTGCATTTAAAAAAAAAAAACGAAAATTCAAATTTTGAGCCAAATAACGCGAGATACAGATAAAATGATAAGGAGCGTAATTAATGGTCTTTAAAAGATCTACAAATTTTCCTTGGACCATTTTTTGATAAAGTAAGTATTTTTCGTTTTAATCCTGAAAACTGTTTTTAAAAAATTAAAAATTAAATTTTCCCGCCAAAAACGTGAGGTATGAGAAAATATTACAAAATTAATATAAATAATCGAAGCTTGACGATCAAATATTCCAGAGGCCAGAGCACGAAGCACTACGAACGAATTGCGCGAGGTTTACTTCAAAAATCGAGCGCGTCCTGATGAGAATGTGATCCTTAAGGTCGATAGAACTTTAAGTAAATGAGTTCTCTTTTTCGTTTAAAACTAAAATAATTAAAACAAAAGTATATATACCTAGCAGACCTAGCATCAATAAAGGCAGCTAAGAGCTCGAATATTTTGAAGGGCGCAAGCGTCCCGAAGGGCGCAAGCGCGACGTGTTATGAGAATGTGCCCGCGAAACGGGCAGATTTTTTTATCTAAAATTCTAATATAAAATTTGCAATACAATCAAACTTGAAAATTTGTTATTCTTTAAACTTTAAAGTATAAAAACGTTAAAGTTAAAAAGGAAAGGGTTTCGGTAATAATTATTTTTATTTGTGTATGTATTTGAATTTTCGAAAATTTTTCGGTTTTATTTTATTATTTATTAAAAAATAAATTTAAGAATCACGAGTGCTTATTTATTTTTGCAAAAATTAATGAAAAATTTTTCAGCAAAAAAATAGAGGTTATATTTATTTTATTTAATTTTCTTATTTTAATTAGAGAAAAAAAATGAACTTTTTCTTCGAAATTAGAAGCCCAATAATAAAATGTGAATGTCTATATCACTGAAAAGTACTAGAACAGCATACAAATGAAAGAAAAGAGGAAAATAATAGAAATTGAAATTTGAGGTTAGATTACCTTCGTAAATTTTCGGGATTGCCCCAACCTTTCGTAAAAAATTTGGTGAGCAAAATACTCCTGTAGACGGCATCGAGACGACTTGGGGGCATACTTTAATCCAAAAAAATTCTAAAAAAACGTCTGGGATCGTGTGAAAAATTATATTAAGAAGCGGCAAGGCATTTAGGACCATTAGAGAACGGAAACCAATTTTCACATCGTCAGCGATTCAGAACAGAAATTAATATAATGACCTTGACATTTCATGATAATAAAATAGTATTGACTCACACTACTATACGGTTCATGACTATTGCCAGCTATTGCTGACTATATTGGTTATTATTCAAGCTAAACGGCAAAAACAATATTGTTTTTTTTGAGAAGTTTTAAGTCCGGTTATATAAGCAAAAATTTAAAAAAATATAAGAGAATTTAAGAATTTATGATTTTTAACAACATTTTTATATATGTCGATGGAGAATTTATATTTATATAAATTTATATTTATTTTAATTTATATTCGATGCAAAAACTTTTACAATTTCAACCAAGATGCGCACGAAGGGCGCAACTGGTGTTTGCACAGCGCATTTCGGCTGGGCGCCTTACTAAACTGCGCATGCGTCGCGCTCGGCACCTGATTGGTTGCTAATGACACACAGTTTAAAACTGGTTTAAAATGTTAAAAATGTTAAATAAACATTTTCTTATTGTTTATTATAAATAATGGCATTTTAACTTATAGAAATATTTATTAGACTGAAATTAATGAATCTTGATAAAAATAAAAATGAATTAATTGCATATTCTATAAAAGAACTATTTCTATAATAAGATATTTTTTATTTACAGAATATGCACTTAATTTATTTTTATTTTTATCAAGATTCATTAATATCATTCTATTACATATTTCTATAAGTTAGAATGCCATTATTTATAATGAACAATAAAAAAATGTTTTTTTAGCATTTTAAACTGCGCGCTAATAGCAACGAATCAGATGCCGAGCTCAACGCATGCACAGTTGAGTAGGTACCTAAGGAGCCCGAATTGTACCTACCTACCCCTGCCTACACAACCTACCTACACTCAAATCTCTCAAATCTTAACCAGAGTCTTAACTAATTTGTGCAAGAGACTCTCCGAAATCTTAACAAAATTCCTCTCTGAATTCTAAACTATGGCCCAACCTAAACTGACGTATGTA
>JAUEJJ010000032.1:2133397-2145464 GCA_032164275.1 Synergus coniferae
AATTATGGAATCCCCAAAATTTAAAGTTCCTGAAATTAAATATTCCAGAAATTAAAATTTCCCAACATTAAAAATTCACGAAAATTTGTTGTTTAAAATTTATTTCTAAAACATTTGTTCACAATTTCTCTTAAGAATGTTGGACAAAAGTTTTAAAAATAAATTTTAAATAAAAATTTCGGGGATTTTTAATGTTTTTAGGAATTTTCAATTTCAGGAATATTTAACTTCGGGAAATTTATTTTGGAAATTTTGATTTCTCGGGTATTTTCAACTTCGGAAAGTTTAAATTTTGATAATTTTTTATTAACGAAAATAGAAAATTATCGAAAATAAAAACACAGGGTTCAAAATTTCTTCAAAATTTTTCTTTAATTTAATTCCTTTTAAAATTTCTTCTCAAAATGATTATTCAAAATTTCTCTTGAAAAATTCTTTTAATAACCGGGTATTTCATGAAATAATTTTCAAAAACCTGCAGGTATTTGAAAATCCGGGTACTCTTTATATTTTCGGGAAATAGAAATTTCAGTAATTTTCTACTGTCATTGATCAATATTTTCCGTAGGTATGTAATACTTTTAAATTTCAATTGTAATTATAATCATTTTATTCGGTACATAATATTATTTTTATTTGAAAGTTTGAATTGTCGGGAAAATTACTTTCTTGGTAATTTTTCATATTCCGTATTTTAATTTTTTTTTTGTTTTTAGCAAAAAGAATTAAATATACAAATAGAGAAGAATATTAAAAATTACTCGTTATTTTCAAAATTTTAAGTGTGATATAAGTCTCTGATATATAAGTTTGTTCCAAACATAACCTGAAATTAAATATTAACCCCGATTTTATATATAGGTTATTTATCATTACATATATCATTACATTCTGATTATATATTAAATCAAATATACATTTTATGAGTTAAAGAAGTTGTAATACTAAAGTGGATAAAAGAACTTGATATCTTATCTCTGAGAAAAAATATTAAGCGAATAAATACCTTGTTTTATAAATATTATCTCTATTGTAAGAAGCAAAACATAAACACTAAACACCAAAAAGCAAGGACAAGGAATGCGAAAAACAAGTTTCTGAAGTTTCGATCAGCTTGGATCAGCTGATTGGAGCGCTCGTCAGCTGTCACTGATGACAATTTAAAGTTTCGATCAATTTTACGTAAAAGAAGAAAAAAGCGCCTAAAATTATTGTCTACTTTTCTCAAAATTCAAGAGGAAAAGGAGATTTGTGTTATTCATGGGTAAGTTAATTGAGTCTTGAGCTTTTTTGTTAAATTATATATTACATCGGTATATTAGAATCGGGTTTAGAGTTAGGAGGTTAGGTTCCTATTAAAAAAAATAATAATAATGCGTTTAATTTGTTTAATTATTAGACTAACGATAGCAGGAAGATCAAAGGACGAGGATAATTTAAGATTTAAAATTTAAGTTAGATTAGATAAATTATTTTGATCTCAGGAGAGTTCATCTCTTATTTTAAAAAAAGCTTTTGCACCGAACAGTATTGGACCAAAAATCACATATATTCAAGAATAGGGCCATCTTTTTGCTGAAAATTCAAAATCCCGAATTTAAAAAAACAGCTAAAAAATAATTTCCGAAAATTTAAATACCCGAAAAATACAAATTCGTGAAATTTCAAGTTTTCGAATAAAAATAATATTACCGAAAATGTTTATTAACCACAATAGATAATTGTCGAAATTTTAAATTCCTGAAATTTTAATTTCTCGAAAATATAAAATAGCTGAATGTTCAAATTCCTGAAAACTTAATTTCCCCAAAATTTAAATTTTCGAAGATCTCAAATTCTTGAAAATAAAATAAGAAATGTTTAACACTTTTTCAAAATTTTTGCTCAAAATTTCTCGCCAAAATTTTTATTCAAAATTCCATAATTTTTGTTCAGTTTTGAAAAAAAAATTTAAATACAAATTTTAGAGAAATTCTGATATTTTTATCATTTTCAAAAAATATTTTCTTATTTTCGGGAATATGAGTTTTCGGGAATTTAATTTTTTCGGGAATTTAAAAATTCAAGTATTTTATATTTTTGGAAAATTTAAATTTCGCTAATTATCTATTTTCGTTAATAAACATTTTCTTTTCAAAACTTTTTTTTCAGAATTTCTCTTAAAAATTTTGTTTGTTGCTCAAATTTTTTTTTAATTTGAAGAATAGAAATTTTGAGAAATTTTAAACAAAAAGTTTCAGGAATTTTGAAGAAAAGTTTTGAAAATAAATTTTAAATACAAATTTTAGAGAAATTTTAATAAAATATTTTTATTAATAAGAAAAAAATCATTTTCTTTTTATTTTCCTGAATATAAATTTTCGGGAACCTAAATTTTTCGGTAACTTGAATTTTCTAGAATTATCTTTTCGGTATTTTTTCACAGTCGGGATTTTGGTTTTTTGCTTTATCTATCGTAAAATTGTAACGCGTTACTGTCAAACATCATAACAACGTTAATACTTTGTCAATAATTTTAATTTTGAAGCTTTTGAAATTGAAAAATTATAATTGAACGATTTTTATAATTTAAAGAAATAAAAATTCAACAATCTTGTATCGTAAAATTTGGGAATTTAATCGTTTTGAATTATAATTTAAAATTTTTGTAATTTGCAAAGCTCTAAATTGAGTTTAAAATGTTCAGTTTACAAAATTTCATCATTTCAAATTAAGGCCGTGTGTTAGTTATCCGCTTCCTACTTTACCGACATTTTTTCCTGCAATTTCATTTTTATTTTTATTAGCTGTTACTAGGATAGAGGATATCGAATTGAAAATTTCTAAAATTAAAATAAATTCCCTAACGTATGTTTATCTGGTCCTAAATATTTACATTTATAAAAGAATTTATTTTGAAAAATTATTGTTTTAATAAAAATTTAGAACGAAATAAATATATCTTTAGTACATATCTGATATTCCTTTTAATTGTTTAGGAATTATATAATATATGAACTAGCTGTAATAAAATTTTCTTTTTAAACAACAGGAAGCCTTTGTTGATATAGAAGCGATGGGACAGACTTTAAGCGAACCAGTGACGACGAAAAAAACAGCTTGTTGTAGAAATGGTAGTTATCGAGTGGGAAGTTCAAGTATGCAAGGATGGCGAGTGAGCATGGAAGATAGTCATGTCCACATTCTCTCTCTTCCTGATGATCCAGGAACCGCTTTTTATGGAGTGTACGACGGCCATGGCGGTAAAGAGAAAAAAAATTAATAAATCAACAATTTTCTAAAATTTTATTCTAAAATCTAAACTAGGAAGAAAAATATACGATTCGCTTCTACTAGGTTTACAATAGTTTACAATTTTACATGTATTAAGGCCATGTATTACTAATCCGATCCCTACTTTACCGACGTTTTTTTCTCTGCAACATTATTTCTATTGAGATACTATTAAATTGAAAATTTCTAAAATTAAAGAAAATATACTGAGGTACGTTTATCTGGTCCTAAATTTTTATTAAAATAAACAAAAAATTTTCTAATTTTCTTTATAAATGTAAATATTTAAGAATTGATAAACATACCTTAATACTTTAACGTTCATTTTAGAAGTTTTCAAATTGATATTCCTAGGTATTATAAAAAGATCATGGCATCGATTAGTAACGTTACGCTTATTCCTTATTGGTCAAATCGAAGTTATGACGTACCGTATATCGATAATCGCTCTTGACGCGGGAAATTTTAAATTTGTATTCTTAAAAGATGATATTTAAAAAGAAATTAAACAAGCGCGCGTTCGGTCTCGTGTCAATAAATTTAGAAATAATGTGGCAGAGAAAAAAATGTTGGTAAGGTAGAGAGCGGATAAGTATTACACGGCCTTAAACCTCTTGAAAAGTTTAAAAAAATTTTTAAATCTCGAAATTTGTACTCAATCGCTCCCAGTACTTGAAACTTATAAAATCTCTGAAATTTCTTTTTATTCCTCAAATTCACTAGAAAACTCTTAAAATTACTATAATATTAAATTTCTTTCACCCCCTAAAAATTCATAACTTTTGTTCAAAACTTCGAGGAGAAATTTTGAACAAAAAGTTTGAAAATAAATTTTAAAGAACAATTTCTGGAATTTTTAATGTCGGTAAATTTCAATTTTGGGAAATTAAAATTTCGAGAAATTTCGAACTCGGGAATTTTATATTTCAGTACTATTATTTTCTTTCGGGAATTTGTTGTTTCGGACAGTTTTATTATTCAGGAATTTTCAACTTCGGGAATTTTAAATTTCAATGTTAACTTTTGTCAATTAAATTTAAGTATAACTTCAATTGAAATATTTCTTTATCTTTTCAGGAGCAGCTATATCACACCATGTTAGTAAACACCTGCACGAATACATAACGAAGAGAAGCGAGTTCAAAAATGGAAATATCAATCTGGCGATACAAAAAGCATTTCTTGAACTAGATAAAGACATGCAGAATGACTCAACTTTGAGAGAAAAACAAGCGGGTTCGACAGCTATTGCTCTTCTCATCAAAGATAACATTCTTTATAGCGTGAGTTAAATATATCATAAACGAGAGGAATTGCGATTATATCGAAATTGTTTGTATAAACTCGAAATTTCCAAGTCTCAAATTACGCAATTTAATAACTACCTTTGTGGCGACTTGACCGGGAAACCGGAAAATGATCAGGAATTTAATTTAAAAATCGGGAGTTTACTTCTGATCATAGTAAAATTCAATTTTTAATTTTTTTAATAATAACAGAATAATAAATAATAATCTACAGTATATGAACTGGGTTGAAGTTTCAGACGCTTTATCTGACGATCTTTTTTACATTTATTGGAATAAAAATGTTTTTAAAAAAGTTTTCAATGTTCCCAAAACAAAAAAGTTTGATTTATTTAGTAGCAGAAATTTACTCGGCATTGCCCGGAATTTTAAGAGATTTCATAGAATTTAAAAGAATTTTAAAGAGACTTTAAAAGATTGAAAAAGATTTTAAGTGATTTTAAGGATTTATAAGGGATTTTAAACGATTTATAGCAGTTTTAAGAAATTTCAAGGGATGCCAAAAAATTTTGATTGATTTTATGGATTTGAAGGAATTTTTAGGAGTTGAAAAGAATTATCAAAGGGTTTTTAAAGAGATTTCATAGTATTGTAATTTTAACAGATTTTAACGAATTTGAAGGAATTTTTAAAAGACTTGAAAAGAATTATCAAAAGTGTTTTTTTAAGTGATTTCACAAGATTTAGTCATTTGAACAGATTTTATCGAATTTGAAGGAATTTGAAGAGATTTCAAGATGTTTTAGGAGACTTTAATGATCTTCAAGAGAATTTGAACGCGTACAGACAAATTGATGAATTTTGCATAGTTATTCCACTATATACCAAGTTGAATTTCTTAAAAGGGTTTAACAAAATATTTAATTTTACAAGTTATATGTATTTTTATAATTTTCATAAAATTAATTTTTCGACTCTAACTTCTCAAATAATCAAAATTAAAATCAGATGTAAGAAGAAAAAAGATTCCTTGTGTCGAAATAAATCGATTGTACTATAAGATTAATACTATTAGGAATATGGGATTCAGGTAATGCAATAAAACACAGAGTTTCAACTATATGAATTAGTTTTCTTTAATTAGAGGTCTAAACTGCTTGAGAGCTGTCGAAAAACTGACTAACTGGATCAGCCTAAAGAGACATATTCAAAGATAAAGGCAAAAGGTGCTTTGTCTCAGTTATCATCATCATTTGTTTAATTTACTCTTCGTATAGAGTTTTTATAAACACGCCGTGGTAGGCCTCTCACAAATCTCTATAGAAATCTGTGAAAAATTCCTTTAATAAACTCTTGAAAATCCTTCAACTATTTTGAACTCTTAAAAATTCTTTGAAATTCATTAAAATCTCTTGAAATCTCATAACATTTTTTGAAGTTCCTTAAAATCAAATGAAATTTTTTAAAAAATCTGGAAATTTCCTAAAATCACTTAAAATCTCTTGTAATTTTTAGAAAATTCTTAAACTTTTTTGAATTCTTTAGTAATCTATTAAAATTCTATAAATCAATTTATCACTTGAAATCTCTTCAAATCCTGTGAAATTTCTTAAAGTACCTTAAAATCTGATGAAATCCTTTAACATGACTTGAAATCTTATGAAATCTATAGAAATCTCTGGAAAATCCTTTTTATAATCACTTGAAAATCCTTAAACTGTTTTGAACTTTTTTAAAAATTCTTTTACGTTCCTTAAAATCCCGTGAAATCCCTTTAAATTCATCGAAATTTCTTAAAATTCTTTAAAATTAAATAAAATTCCTCAGAATATCTTGAAATTCTCCAAAATTACTTAAAATCTCTATGAAACTCGCTAAAGACATTTGAAATATCCTAAAATCTCGAGCAACGCCAGGTATATTTCTGCTAGTATTTAAATAAAAATAAAAATGGTTTTGGGAACTTTTTTTGATATTCGTAATCCAAAAAATTAAAAAAAAATAAAATAAAATAAAATATAAAAAGTCCGTCAGACTAGACGTCAGGAAATTCAACCCAATACTCGTATTATAATATAAAAAAAAAATATTTTTATTTTTTCCATTATAAAAAAAAATGTTTTGCTCTATTGTATTAGACGTTGTGATTGGGAAATGACTAGGGAATTTGAAATGGCCCTCTGAATCACCACGCTGATTACGTAACTCTAATTTTGATAAGAATTTTTTATTTAATTCCAGGCAAATGCAGGAGATAGCAGAGCAGTCGCGAGTGTTCGAGGCAGAGCCGTCCCTCTAAGTCAAGATCACAAACCTACTTTGATCACCGAAAAAAAGAGAATCGAAGCCGCAGGTGGTTGGGTAGAATTCGGTAGAGTCAATAGACACTTGGCTTTGTCTCGGGCCTTCGGAGACTTCATGTTCAAACAAAATAATCGCAAGGCACAAGAGGAACAAATCGTCACTGGTAATTTTTAAAATTCAAAATTTTTATTAGACAAGATTGATGCTTAAAATGTTACATAATTGTTTTTTAATTATTCTGTAACAGTGCTTCCAGACGTGAAGGAGTTTGAAATAACCGAAGACTGGGAGTTTCTGATCCTCGCCTGCGACGGAATTTGGGACGTGATGACAAACCAGGACGTGGTAAAGTTCGTTAGAACTAGAATAGCCGCTTCAACAATAGAAGGCGAAGAGGTGCAAACTATATACCCCGAAGAAATTTGCGAGGACTTATTGAAACACTGCCTAGCGCCAGATGTTCTCATGGACATTGGGTGTGACAACATGACTGTCGTCCTTGTTTGCTTCCTTCACGGGAAACCATATTCTCATCTAGTCTCCAAATGCCGGCAAATTCCAGCGGACTCTGATCTTCCAGAATCGATAGGCGATACCTCGGGGATTTCTTCTGGAGTCTTCGAGAGCTCATTATAGAAAGTGATATTATACAGTACCCACTGCACTTATTACTATTTTAAAATACGGGTCTCTTAAGGCCCGTATCAGTTATTCGACCTCTACCTTACCGGCATTTTTTCCCTGCAATACCATTTCTACATTTAGTGAAATATCGAGTTGAAAAATTGTAAAATAAAAGTAAATGCTTTAAGATACGATTCGATATTTCAATACATATAGAAATGGCATTACAGAGAAAAAAATGTCGGTAAGGTAGGGATCGAATAACTGATACATGGCCTTAAGGGTGTTGGACCAAGTGCCAACCTTAAAATTCTATCTTTTCATTTAACTCTACAAATATTATAACTCGATATTTTTCCGCTCTGTATGCATACTTATATTTGAAAAATAAGTACTTCTGCAGAGAGAAAAAATAACTAATTATAATATTTGTGGAGTAAAATGAAGAAATCAAATTTTGAAATTAGAACTTGGTTTTAACACCCATAATATCAAAATTAGCCGTACTAAAGAGAATTTAAAGTTTTTAAGGTGGCGAAAAGAAGAATTATCATTGTACATTTTGTTTTTATTTTTTAGTCTATTATTTACTTTGTTTGGTTATTTTACTTTTTTTTTTTATGAGAAGCACGCTGTTGAAAATGTCTCTTTTTATTTATTTACGGATGTAGGCGCCGAGTGATAGATAAATCATTTTTTACAAATCTAGTCTTATTTTCTATTTAATGTTGATCATTATTATACGCAATATTTAAGACTTTAATAAAAATGAAAGAAGACGATGAAGCGGCTGAAGAAGTAAGAAAAATTCAATAAAATAGAATGCGACATTTTAAAATATGACACTATATGTTTACACATATTTTGAAATTTATTTCTCTATTTTTACATATTTCAGTATATATTAAGAACTGTTCTATAACTGTTACAGAATAGTTATGTAAGAGTTTTATATCTGTTTATAGCTGATTTTGTAACATTTATATATCTGTTGTAATAGGTATATAACTTTTACATAATTGTTACACAAATCTTCTTTAACTGTTACATAACTGTTTTGTGACTGTTCTGTAACTGTTACACATTTGTTTCATAACCAGAGATTAGTCATAACTATCATGATTCTGTCATGATCTGGTAGTCAACAGTTTTATCACTATATTTTGTAACTGTTACATAACTGTGATATATCTGTTTCATAACTTTATGCAACTATTATATAACTGTTCTCTAATTCATTTAACTATCTTTTACTAACTATTTTAAATTGCAATGTATATTTTGAAATCGAAAATTCTCATATATTCTCTGGAAAGAGAGTATGCTCGGTAATATTCCTGAGAATATTACCCAATTTTATAACCGAGAATTTGACTCTGTCTAGGGGTTCAAACCAAATAAAAACTAAATAAAAAATATTTAAATCAGATATTATTTATTTACAGAATGTGCACTAAATTAATTTTTATTTTTATCAAAATTCATTAATATCGGTATAATAAATATTTCCATAAATTAAAATGACATTTAAAATTTATAATAAACAATAAAAGCATTTGTTAGGAACATTTTAAACTGCGCACGAATAGTAACCAATCAGATGTTCGAGCGCGACGGATGCGCAGTTGAGAATTGTTGAGTAAGGGGCACGAAATGGGAGAAACTTTCACAGTCACATGTTCAAAACCACCACAAAATTCACCAGACATCATCAGACGTTTCGCTCCCTTCTTGGTTGAAGGATTAAATTATTTTGCCGATCCCGTAGATTTCGCAAAATATTGAAACTAAGACATTAAGTTAATTACAGGCTCTCTCTTTTTGCATTAAGTTTGAAATTTGTGCTTCTTCAAGATTCAGGCCTAAGTCGCCATTTTGGCATTTTTTATATTTAATTTTCTCCTTGATTTTCATATCATGCCAAACGAATTGACCTTTAACGATGTAAGTACGTGCGCGAGCGTGACTCGAAGTGTTCTTTGATCAAAAAATTTGTTCATGTTTCATATTTTTCAGTTTCCAATTTTAAGTAGATGTGCGTCAGTTAAAATCAAGGACAAAGATGCCGTGATTAGGAAACTAAACAACATAATACGAGGAGGACCCGGAAAATTGCAAGTTCGTTACATTCACTGTCAGTAGGTATACGATGTAAAATAGGGGTAATGTAATTTTTTGTTCCTAGCGCAAATGAAGTCGAATTTCCAAGGCGATCAGAATATTTAAAAAAAATTGTATTTTTATTTGAATTAAGGGTGTGGGACCCAAGTTCTAAGCTCCGAATTAAATTTCTTCATTTTACTTAACAAATATTATAATTAGATACATTTTCGCTCTGTAGACATATCTTTCAAAATAGCTCTATAAATATAGAGCGAAAGATGATTTAATTTCAACAACTTTTTACAAACTAGCTGTGAATTCGATCTCAGGTGTTCCATTTAACTATATTTATATTTTTTTTGCTCATTTTTTGAGCACCTTGTTTCCTCATAGAGGAAGCATCAAGCATTGTTTTCTCGTAGCAAAACATCTTGCATCAACGTTAAATTATACCAGTATCCTTACATAAGCTTTGGATTTTTATTATTTGAAAAATTAGAGTGGAAAAATTAATTTTTAACAGTCACAATTATTCATAACTTTATTATTTACCAATGAAGTCCATTAATCATATAGCTCAATCGATTCGTCTCGACACAAGGAGTCTTTTTTCTTCTTACATAAACTTTGAATTTTGACAATTTGAAAAGTTTTAATTGAAAAATCCATTTTTCAAATATATAAATAACCATAACTTTCTTACTTTTAAATAAAATGTATTAAATTTATAGATCAATCGATTCGTCTGATGGACACAAGGAATATTTCTTCTTCTTACATCAGCTTTGAATTTTGATTATTTGAGAACTTATAGTTGAAAAATCAATTTTAGAATTGATTAGAACGTTGTATTAGACATTTATCAATTGAGAAAAGTATAATTAAATCACTTTAAAAAGATTGGAAAACGTAACGACTACAAAGTTTCCTCTATGAGGAAGCAAAAATGAAGGGTTCGAAATTTAATTTCAAAATTGAAACGTTTCAATTTCACTCAAAAATTATTAATATTAGTTTTGCTTCGCTCTGTACACATAATTATATTTCGCTACACAGAGCAAAAACATATCTAATTATAATATTAGTGTTATGTAAATTGAAGAAATCGAAGTTTGAAGTTAGAGAAATTAGTTGTCGAAAAAACAAATTACTGACAGATAATTGCTGGGGAAAAAAAAATTATAAATAATTAGGTAAATAATTACAATAATTTAATAAACACGTTTTCTGAAGTATTTTTATTTTAAATCATAGTTTCAATTATTCAGTTATTAAAATTATTTTTCATTTTAGGACATCTTTTTACCGAAAATCGAAAATCTTGTGAGAAAATACCGATAAAATAATTCCCGAAAGTTCAAATTCTCAAATAAAAATAATATTACCGCTTAAACACAAGTTTTGTAAAGAAATTTTATACACAAATTTTCGAGAATTTTTTAACAAAAAACTATTTATTTTCGATAATTTGAAAATTCGGATATTTTATATTTTCGAGAAATTGAAATTTCGGTAATTTTCCACTTTCGTTAAAAAATATTTTCGCTAATATTATTTATATTCTGGAATATGAAATTTAAGGAATTTGAATTTTCTGCAATTATTTTTTCGGTATTTTTTTATATTCGGGATTTTAGTTTTTCGGCAAATAGATGTTACCTTGAAATTTAATCTTTTTATTTTTTCAGCTCTTAAGTATTCAATTTCTATTTTTAAAAACTTTTAATGTTTTAATAGAAAATTATTTAATTTTTAAGATTCACAATAAAATTATTATTCCAGCAAATAAAGTCAAGTCTTTATTTTTTGATGAAATAAAAATTAATTTTTTAGGTCGTCACAGATTTTGATCTCACTTTGACGAAACAACATGTCAATGGAAAAAATCACCTCAGTAGTTTCGGTAAGTTTGAGTTTATTTTTAATTTAAAAAATTATTAAACTAAGTAAATAAACTTTCAAAATAATTTTCGATTTCATTAATTTTCAGCGACTTAAATTTTACGTAATCGCAATTAAAAATTTATCATCTGAGGACTACTTAAAAGAAATAGAAGATGCGGGACGACTGAAAATTTCCGAAAAATAAAATTCCCGGCATTATAAAATTGCCGACAGTATAAAATTCCCCAAATTAGAAAATTCCTCACAGTTTATAAAATTCCTGAAATTACAAATTCAATTGTCGGCAATTTTATAATTCCGGGAATTTTATTTTTCAGTAATTATTTATTCGAGAATTTTACAATGTCAGGAATTTTGAGTCGTTTCGAAGACCTTTTTTTTGCACTTTTTCTATGTGGGTGTCTTTCATGAAATGCAAAATATTTTAAGAAAATAACTATAAAGAATTGGTGGAAATGGTTCCATAGTCAATAGAATGTCCAGTTGAAAGCATGCAGAAAATGGATAGATAAAGGCCGTAGCTGGATAAGCATAGGTGGCCTGCCTTGGAAGATATTTGGTTCATATTTGGGTGGTAAGTTTCTCTTATTATAAGACTAATTTACCCCAAG
>JAUEJJ010000032.1:2145564-2161103 GCA_032164275.1 Synergus coniferae
AAAAAATGTTTCACTTTCTATTCAAATTTATTTTTAAATTTACTGTGAATATGAATAGAATGTCTTGAAATGAAAATAAAAATTCTGAGACTTTCGAATTCTTTAAAGAACTCTTGAAGTTAGTTGAAATCTTTCAAAATTCCGTGAGCCTTTTTTAAAACCAATTAAAATGTCGACATTTTTGAATTTCTGTTATTGAAAATCATTCAATTCTTCTGAATTCTGTTGAATTCCTTATGTATTTTTTTAAATCCCGTCAATTCAATTCGTAGAAATTCTTTAAAATGACTTAAAATACATATCTTGAAATCCTTGAAATCTTTTGAAATTCTTTAAAAGCGAATTATTGAAATATTTTGAATTAACTTTAGAATAGAATGAATCTTAGATTCTTTTGAATTCTTTTGAATTCCTTTAAATTTCTCCTGAATTCTTAATTTAAATTTTATTGACTTGGATTGGAGGTCTAGGTTTCTTTCTTGCTTTTAGTCAAAATTTTTTGTATCTCCGTTCTAATTTTAAAAAAATTTTTCCAATTTTAAAATTGAATGGATTTTAAAATTAAATGAATTTTTAGGTTCATGAAGAAGGATGGTCAAGTAATTTAGAAGATTCTTTGTGTTCGTTGTGGGACATGTCAGGAGAGAAGGACGTCGTCAAATACCTTTTGGAAAACGATTTTTTAAACATTGCAGAATTCGTTCTAAGAATATCGGAGGAAAAAAGACTAATAGTGAGGATTTTGTTTTCTAAAATTAATATTTGATAGATTTAGAAAAATAAAAACTTATTTAATAATCAAATTTTAGGAAATAATTGTCGGCATCGTGGGAAATATGTGTTGCGAAATATCAGTTTTGGACGCTCTTGAAAATAAAACAGATCTGATTAATATTGTCTTAAGACTTTTATCTTCCGATGACTCGCTAACACTTATACAAGTTTTGAGAATTTTGCAAGCTGCTCTTTGGTACATTCAGCAAAATTCGACATCCGTATGGTTATCAAAATTAAAGGAATGCGAATTTCTGGGCGAGGTTCTAACATTTATTCTCAACAGCTCAATAAGTGGTAATTATTTACTAATCGAGGCTCATATCTTTTGAAATTTTTTGAAAACTTCTCATGTATTTTTTAATCTTTTGAAACATCTTTAAATGTATCGAAATCTCAAAATCTTCTGGTATTTATTTAGAGCCCCTTAAAAAAATTTTTAATCCCCGAAAATTACTTTAAAAATTTTTGATTTATTAAAATTCCTCAAAATCTAAAAATTCCTAGAAATGATTTAAAATTGATAACAATATTTTAAAACCTTAAAATTTCTGAAATGGTATACTTTAAAAAATTATAATAATACCTAAAAATCTCTTAAAATTCTTTAAATACCATAACATTTAAAATTCCTAAAAAAAAATTTTCCAAGTCTTTTAAAGTCTTTTTAAACATTTAAAAACTATTGATATCTCCTGATATCTCTTAAAACATTTTGAATTTTCTTAAAAACTTTTTTAAATCTCTTGAAAACTTTTAATCTCAAAATCTTTTCGTATCCCTTAAAATTACATGATTTCTTTAAAATTTACACAAATCTCTTGAAATTCCATAAAATCTATGAAAAAATTTAAAGTTCCTTAAACAAAATTTTCAAATCTCCGAGAATTCATTAAAAAATTCTTGATATATTAAAATTCCTCAAAATCTCGTGAAATTCATTAAATTTCGCAGCAACTTTTCAAATTCTTTAAAAAAACTTTTCAAATCTTTAAAACTTAATTTAAAAGAATGTTTTTATGTTTTAAAATTTCACCATCCTCTTAAAATTCCAAAAAATATATTGGAATCCTTTAAAAAAATACACTGTAATTCTTTAAAATTTCTTGAAATTCCTAGAAATATTTTCAAACTGACAAAAATCTCTTAAATCTTTTTGAGTTTTCTTGACCTCTTTTAAAATCTCCAAATACTTTAGTATTAAACTTCCTTAAAATATATTGTATTCTGTGAAATCTGGTGTACATTCGAAATTCGAGTGATCAGCTCCTTGTTACGAATTTTTTAATCAAAAAGTTTTCAATTTTTCAATTTATACCCCTTGAATAAATAAATAAACAATATTTTATAATCTTGAACATTTGAGAAGTAGTTTAGATCAAAAAATTCTTTTTTTCAGAACCACTAAGTTCTCAAACGTTATAAAAAAAATAATTATTTAAAATTTTAGATGATCTTCTGATGGCAGTTTTGGAATTTTTGTCTACAATTTCTTCTATGGAGTTGGTGGCCCTCACGAGTTTGTTTGATGTTGATCTATTGATTCCCGCCCTTCTGGAGTCGATTTCTCAGATAATGAGAGTCAGTCACGAAAGCCATTCGCGATCGCAAATAAAATCGATTGAGAATTGGCTCTTTATATTATCTGAAATAATTAAAGGCGAGTTATTGAAATTTGAAGATGGGAAAAATGATGAGAAATTTAAAAAACTGAAGGAAATCTTGTACCAGATCTTAAGGCCATACATCTCTTCTTTCAATTTAATTCCACTCGATCAACAGGTCTTGTTTTGCATTCAACAAAGTGTTGAAATTTTGATCGCATTTCAGCGAAACGAGTTTGAGATTAATTCTGAATTAAACTGGGTCATTATTCAGATTATAAAAGTCCTTTCTTTCGGTGAGTAGATTTTTAATATAATTAATTATTAAAAAGGACGAAAAACTTCTTTTATATCTTTCTATTATACATTTAAAATAAATATAAAATTTTACTGAAATTACTGAAAAATTTAATACTGAATACACATATTGAGAAAAATTATAATTAAATGTCCAAAATTTTTAATTTTCGCAATACAAATTTATTAAATTATATAACTTGTTGAATTTCACAATTTCTAAAATATATTTTCGGTGTATTCGGTATATTTAGTTGGTCCCTCAATTTGAAGTCGTCTGAATATTGTATAAAATTGTTTAAAACATTTAAAATTAGAAAAAAAAATTATAAAATATTTTTGAAGAACAAATTCAAGATTGAATAAAACATTAATCGATATTAGGATAAAATTTAATTTTTCAAACCAGAAGTAAAGCGAAACTAAAAACAATATTGTTTATTACATATTATTAAAAATGAATTAAGATACTAAATTTTTATTTCAGCTATGGAAGAATTTAAATCTCAAATCGAAGAGGATCCGGAAAATGCAATTAAAGTACTTTGGGATTATTTACGAAGCTATTGGCTCGAGATTTTAGGCTTGCTCAGCAGGAATGACCTCTCAAACATTTTGAGACTCTGTGATAAAGAAACTCTACAAGAATTAATCAAAATCACTAGTGTGAATACTTCGAACGATAAAGTTGATAAATTATCGGAGATTGCGTCAAGTTTAAGTTTGTAATTTTTATACTGATAATCTTTCACTATGTATAAAAACAGAATACAAATATTTAATTTTAAATTTAATTTAAAATTAAGTCTATATTTTCGTTTTTAGTTTAAGCTTGAACTCTCTTAAAATATGACCAAATTTTTCTAACAAAATGTTTTTTTTTCTCATAATATTGTTATATTTTTATGCCGAGAAGTGAAAAATCCGTAAAGATTTTTATCAAATTTAGATCCAAGACCAAGGTTTTCATTTAGGAATACTTTAGAGCATTTTTCTATTCTAAAATTGAAAGGCTTGCAGTAGAAAGATTTCAATTTTCATTGTTTAATCATTTCTACTTTATTTCTAAACTCGAAGAGTAGAAAAAAGAAAGATTTTTTTACAGAACGCTTTAAATTTCATATCTAAAAACAGTTATTTACTCTCTCGCTCTCGGAAGCTTTTATTTACAATCCACAGAATAACACAAATAAGAAAACTTCATCAGTAACAATATTTAATACCAATATTTTAAACTTTAGAGTCCATAACGGTCTTGAATAGATGAGACTGCAGCACTTGCGAGGGAACTTAACCTTCCCGCCACTTTGCTGACTCCTTGTCTCACACTTTCGCGCACATCTTCAAGATCGACAGTTCCGCCTCGACCACTGAGGTTCATTGAAAGAGAAGATGTTGGCGAGGTCGGATTTGATTGACCAGATCCAAAGTAATCTGCTGATGAAATACTTGATGAACCCTCGAAACGACGCAAATTATTCTTTCGCTCCCACTGAAAACATTTATTTCAATTATAAACATAATTCATTGCAAATTTTGAAAGTGCTTGCAAACTATTTACATATTTTTTACTTTTCTTTTATTTTTTCAAATCTGGTTTTTGTAATCCCTTTAAAAACACTTGAAATCTTTTGAAGAACTCTTTTAAAAATTCCTTTAAATTCCTTAAACACTCCTAAAATTCCTTAACATTCCTTAAAATTTCCCAAAGTCAGTCACTTAAAATCTCTTGAAATCCCTAAAATGAAATAAAATCTCTTAAAATGTCTTGAAATTTTTTTAAATCCTTAAAAGTCTTTTTATCTTTTGCAATTTTTCAAAATCACTACAAATATCTTGACCTCTTTTAAAAATCTCTTAAAATTCTTTAAACTTTCTTGAAATCCCTTAAAATTTGTTAAGATAAAATACAGTTACATAAAATTCCTCAAAACTTTTTGAAACCTTTCAAAGTATATTTAAGTGTCCTAAAATCCGTTGAAATTCCCTAAAATCTCCTAAAATTCTTTAAAGCCTCTATGAAATCCCTTAAAATAATTATAAAATCCCCTGAAATTGGTAAAAGTCACTTCAAATCTTTTAAAATCTACTAGAAAATTTGTGTTAGTAAAAAATAATTTTAAAACCAACATTGTCGTCATTCGCGCTGTCACGGAAATACTGATCGCTACTGATGCCCTTGGCACTGCCGAATTTCTTCTGAGCTTCACCCTCTGGCATAGCTTTACTCTCGCCTCGAGAGTGATTTTGACGAGGTACGACTCGCTTAGGCAGTTCTGGTTCAGCAATTACGGTAACTTCATCATTACGAGGTTTGCTATTCGCTCCAGCACTCCTGAAACTGTGCTCAAATGCAAAATCATCGAGAGCATCCTCGAACGTTATCGTTCGCACGTCATCCTCGATGGATCGTAGCCTCTCAGGTTCCCTTTTCGGTTCCGAAGCAGTAAAGATTTTCGAGGATGATTCTTGAGTAATTGTACTCATGTCTCCGAAAGCCGAATGACTCGCTCCACTGAAAAAATGATTGGTATTCACAGTTAAGATACGAACTTAAATTTGGATATACTTTAAACTTCAGTTAGAAGTAAAATTTAAAAAACTAAAAACGGACTTATAACAGTCATCACAGTACCTATTGTTATTAAAAAAGGTGAATAAATGAACTTGAACCAACAAAACGGAAAGATTGGAAAATTTGGCTAGAAGGAAAAAGAATTTTATCTTGAATCCAAGTCTGTAAAATTTTATATAAGAACTCAAATTAATGTTTAAAATTTTCCTTAACTTCAAGAATATAAACTTTATGTTAAAATTTCTTAGAAAACCATAAAAAAATTTAACAAATTCCTCTCGAAAATAATATATTTTAAATATCTATTTCGAAGTTTATCAGAACTCAAAAAAACAAAAAATATTTCAAAAGAGTTCGAATTAAATAATTCTCAAGAAATAAAGATTATTTATAATAATTCAATTTCTTAATTCTAGGTGATTTAAAGAGAATTAAAGAGAAATTTAAGAAAATTTTGTGCGATTTTAAGAGAATAAAAAAGAATTCAAGGTGAATTAAAAACAATTCAAGTCAATTCGGTATCAAGAAGTATTCGTAGAATTTCAAACGATTTTTAAAAATTTTTTGTGCGGTTAACAAGATTTCTGGATATTTTGAATGTTTTTAAAGAAATTCAAGGGATATGTAGAAGAGATTTTAAAGAATTTCAAGTGATTTTAAGTTATTTTTTTTTTTTAATTTCAAGGGATATCATGTTATTTTTAAAGAATACGAAAGAGATTCCAGATTTTCATAAAATTTCAAGACGTTTTTAATGATTTTAAAGGCCTTCACGGAATTTAAAGACACATAAAAGGATTTCAAGATATTTTGGAATCACGCAAATTTACTGAAGTTTAAAATTCCCGAAATTGTAATTTATTGAAATTTCAGATTTCAAAGATTTTAAGATATTTTAATTGATGTGAAGGAATTTCAAGTAATTTGAAAAGATTTGAAGTAATTTTAAGGAATTAACAGAGTTTTTACTGAATTAAAATTTTTTGTAGGATTTAAAAAAATTAAACAGACGTGAATTTAAATTCAATTCAAAAATTGCAAGTGTCAAATAAAAACATTTTGACTGACTAATCGGAAAAGTTTTTTCAATTCGCAAATGAGCCAGAATTACTATATAATTCCAATGTTAATAATTTGTCATTAGATTTAACTTTATCAAGTAAAAAAAAAGTGAAAAATTTCCAATGTAAAAAAGAAAAGGTAAAAAATTCAAAATAGGTGAAAAAAGACCTGTGATAACTGTTATAAATATATTTATAACTAACCCGCGAGTGTTGAATCCCATGCCGAGTCTTTCAGCTTGTCCGGCTTTTGAGGGATTGAGCTGTTTTGCTTTTTCTTCAACTTTCTTGGCTTGCATACTCAAGTTTTGTTCGTAGCGATAGGCCAATCGAGTGTCAATTTCATTTTGCTCCTCTTTGCTCCTTTCTTGGGCATCTTTCTGTACAATCTCTCGAGAAGCTTCCATGACGCTTTTTTCCAACTCGTCGAAGTTCGTTTTTACTCGCTGAGCTCCGCCAAAACCAGTTGCTTTCTTTCCAAGCTAAAAGGAAAAAATATGATTCACTAGTTAAAAATGTTTACAACTGCAAGCTATAAACATTAAATAATTTTAAAAAGAAGTTAAAAATAGATAATTTTAAAGTTAAATTGATAAAATTAAAGTAAAATGCTTCTTTGTTTATGCTAAAGCTTTTTAAAGTATAATTATTTTGATTTACGTAGTTTTAAATTAAACATTTTTTCAATTTTTATTACATCTTCAAATCAAATTTCTATGATTATAATTTCAAATTTTGGCATTTCGAAAGGTATTAGTTAAAAAAGTCTAATTTAGAATATTTTTTCAAACGATATATAAAATTGAAAGTGACTGGATGAATTTGTCGACTAAAAGAGTTGATAAGAATAAAACACAAATTATATATGGAAAACTGAACAATTCTAAATAAAGTGATCAAAATTTAATGATTGAAATGGAAAGTTTCAAAATTATATTTAAAATTTCAATAGTTAAAATTAAAGTCTTTTAAATGGGAAGTCTCAATGATTGAACAATATTTTTAATTGTGTTTGGAGAAGATTAGAAAATACAAAAGAAAAAAATTCCAAACATTATAAAATCGTCGAAAATATAAAATTTCCCGACATTGCAAAATTCCCGACTTTGAAAAATTCCCAATTATAAAATCACCGACGCTGTAAAATTCTCGATACCAAAAAATCACGACATTGGAAAATTGTCGAAAAGAAATAAAATAATTTAATAAATAAAAAAATAATTAAAATTAGAAATTTTCTTCGTCAATTTTTCAATGTCGGGAATTTTCCGGTATTGATAATTTTATATCTTTATAATTTCTGGAACTTTATTTGTCGGTATTTAATTTTTCGGAAAATCTACAAGAATTTTTGATACTTACGCCTGCTCTCTTCGGTTGAACTTTCCTACCGCCAATCGTAGATTTTCTCTCCGTTACAAGATTACTTGCATCTGATAATTTAACGGACGGTCCCATAGAATTTGCAGATGCCTCGGTCTTTGGATATATTTTTGGCGAAGATTCCTGATTGAAAGCGCTAAATGTGGCGAGAGGTTTTTCCTCCTTAGGCACTGTGATTTCGTTGGATTCGAAATTTTCATGTTCTTTGAAAAAGTCGACTTCGTTTGGTTCCTCCTTCTTTGACTCTGGTTGTTCCTCTAAATGAAGCTGAATTAAAAAGTAAAAATATGAATAAATTTTTAATCTATAAAAAAAATTATTAATAATTCCATTCACTCGAAAGAAAAAAACGCATTAGAGTTAGATTATTAAAACTCCAATCAAAGGGCGTTAGAATATCCTAATATTTTTAATATTTAAAAAAAGGTATTAAAAACATCACACAGGGAATAATTTAAATATCCTCAACAATCAAGGTAAACTGGAGATTTTTCAGCTCACCAATTTGTATGGAAGAGGAGGAACAAATACCTATAATTATTAAATTCTTATACTAAAACTTACAATTAGATGGACTCTTACTTAAATAACATAATTTTTTGCAGGGAATAAAAAATAAAGATAATTACCCTTTTTCCATAATGTCGCATTGCTTTTGCAGAGGCTTGTGATAATTTATCTTTATACATCATTGCAGCTCGAGAAGTATATTTTTGCTGGGCATCGTTAGTCAAACAATTGTGTTGAGCAAAAAATTTCCTCTGAAATAATTAGAAAGAAATAAAAGAAAATAATTATAAAATCTCCTGCATAACAGAATTGAAAACAAATTGAATCGAGGAAAAAAGTTATTCTTCAATATCTTTTCGAATCAAATTAATATTTGGGAATTAAAAACAATAAATAAGTAAATAAAAAGTGCAAACTTACAGCGTTGGCATTTCCTCCCAATTGCATATTTCTCAGCTGGAGCCAAGTCCAATTTGTATCAAGTTGAGTGGAACGCACAAAAGTCAAGTGGACCCCTAAATTTCGATGCACAGCTGAGCAATCGATGCAGAGAAAAACCCCGTATGTGACGCTGGACCACACCGGATTTTTTGCATTGCAGTCGAAGCATGACTGAAAATTAAAAACCTCTTAAAATGTTTGAAACCTCTTAAAACTCCACGAAAGACCTTAAAATTAGTAAAAATCTTTTAATGTTTTTTACAATAACACAAAATCCTTTGAAATCCTTTGAAATGTTTTAAAACCTTTTAAATTCCACGACCTTTCAAGTTTCTAAAAAATCTTGACGAAACCTCTTCAAATTCCATAAAATTCTTTGAATTACTTTTAAAATTCTTAAAAAATTTTTGGTATATCTTCAAATCTTTGAAGTCTTTAGAAAGATTTGCAGAGATTTAAAAATTTGCCAGAGTGAAATAAACAAAATTATATTGATAATTCGAGAAAATATTTTCACACCGAAAATCCACTTCCCGCGCCAAAAATAAAATCAAGCACTAGGTATTCCCGGATTTTTTTCAATTCTCGGATTTTCTTAAATTCGTGTACTGCAGTAGACACCATCATATAAAATATTGTATAAAATAAATATTGTATCTATCATAATATATAAATAATTATAATAAATAAAATGATAAAATGTAATAATATGGCTTTTGTTTTTGCTTTCCAACATCTTGTTTTTTTCGAGGATAATAATTTCCCTCCCTCCCACAAAAAATGGGATATAATTGAGCACAATAACTCAAATATATATTTATTATATTCTTAAAACCCTATTGTAGCAATATAAATATTTTTTAAATTTTATTTTCGGGTATTTGAAATTTTTGAGAAATTGAATATTTGAGAATTTGAAAATTCGAGTATTTTATAGTTTCAAGAAATTGAAATTTTGGGAATATGAAATTTCGGGACAACTGAAAATTCCCGAAAAATAATATTCCCGGCTCTCTAAAAATGTTTGAAAAATATTTTTAAATTGTGTTTTAAATTAATTATTTAATAAAAATTAAAATATTCTTTTTCAAGAATTCTCCATCGTCGGGAAATTTTATAAACTGTCGAGATTTTTATTTTTCCGTACATAATTATTTATTCTGAAATTTTACAGTGCCGATAATTTTATTTTTCGGGAGTTTTCAGTCATCCAGAAATTTCGGTATTTTCTATTTTCATTAATAAACGTTTTCTGTAATACTATTTTTATTTGGAAACCTGAAATTTCGGGAATTTGTATTTTTCGGGAACTTGAATTTTCGGGAATTAATGTTTCGATACTTTTTCACATTCGGGATTTTGGTTTTTCGGCAAAAAGATGTTATTCCGAATGAAATATATTTTCATATCATAAAAAAATAAAAAATTGAAAAATAAATTCAAGAATCATAAATGCTTGGGACAATATATTTTTTTAATTCTTGAAAATTTTAGATTTCCGAAAATAAAACAATAAATATTTTTTAGTGATAACAATTATTTACCAAAATTTATCTAATATTTGTGAATAAAATTTCTTTTGAAAACTTTTCATTTCTTTACAACTTCTTGAAATTTTTAAAAAATAATTAATTTCTAAGTATTCAAAATAAAAAAAAAATGGAGCAATATTAAACAAAATTATTTAAGAGATATTTTGAATAAAAATTTTGAGGAGAAATTATGAAAAAGTTTCGAAAGGAAATTATACACAAAACTTTTGGAGAAATTAGAAAGAAATTTTTATTCTATTTTATTTTCGGGAATTTCAATTTTTGGAAAATTCAATTTTCGAGAATTTGAAAATTCGGGTATTTTAAATATTTTCATGAAATTGAAATTTCGGTAATTTTCTATTTTCATTAATAAATAAACGTTAATAAACGTTTACGGTAATATTATTTATTTCGGTAACTTTAAATTTCGGGAAATTGAATTATCGGGAGTTAATTTTTCGGTATTTTATGACATTCGGGATTTTGGTTTTTCGACAGAAAGATGTTTTCCCGAGAAAGTTTCAATGGAAACAGCTGGTTGATTTTTGAGAAACCTAACCTCAAAAAATCTTGAATACGAGTCAAATTTATCAAAATTGTTCATTATTAGAATAGATATAATTAAAATTCCCGATTATTAGAAGCATAAAGTGAGCAAAATCAAGAAAGTCGCGTCGTTTGAGGTGAGAATTGAGCTTTCTTGAAATGAAAAAGCTTGAAGCTCTTTTCGTAATTAAAATCGCGAGTTCGGTTAAAAATTTATATTTCTAAAAAAGAGTGATGTGAAAAAACGTGCCGAATCGAAAATTTACAAACCTTATTTGTTGGAATCGCACGTAATCTTTTAAAAACTTCCTCAATGTCACTTTTGCTGGGTCCTGAATCTGCCATTTTTGACGTGTTGTCAACTCTCGCGCAACGCAAGCACGCAAGCCACGCAAGGCATGACGGGAAAATGCATTTGTAAATGTCATCTTAAAAGATTGGCAGCACTGACATAGAAAATTTCAGAGAATTACGCGCGCTTTTCAAATGAAGATTTCACTCAAGAGACGATTTAAGTGAAAAATGATATTAAAAAATTATTCAACGTTGTATTTTCTACATTTTATTATTGTAAAAGAGTAATAAAGTAATGCTAACTACAATTTGACTACAAAATTTAAATTCTCACCTTTAAGGCCATGTACTCGTACGACTCGTACAGAATTTTTTTCTCAGCAATGTTACCAGTGCAACCAGTGTTACCAAGTGTTACTTCTAAATTTATTCAGATATCAGACAGATATCAAATTGAAAATTTCTAAAATTAAAGAAAATATGCTGAGGTACATTTATCTGGTCCTAAATTTTTATTAAAATATAAGAAAAAATTCAAAATAATTTTTTTTTTATAAATGTAAATATTTTGAACCAAATAAACGTATCGTATTGCTGTAACTTTAATTTTAGAATTTTTCAATACGATATCTCAATAAATGAATATATTTAGAAGCAACGTTGCAGAGAAAAAAATGTCGGTAAGTTAGGGATCGTATAAGTAATATCTGATATACATTCAAGAAAAATTCAAATTTATATTTATTTATATTTTAATAATTAATTAATATATATATCGGTGAAAATTTATACCGATAAATCGATAAAAATCAACTGGTCCACAATATATTGCCCATAATACACACAAAAGATACTTGGACTAACTATATTATAATTCAAATATGATACTGCAAATTTTATTACTCGTGCCAGATATTCATTTAGTTGATTTTACTACTCAACTTACTCTTTAAAAAAATGTCGCTCGTAAAACAAACAATATATTTATATAAATATATAGGCTAGCTGAATTTATGTATACTGCAGATACTATCAGTAACATATTGACGTGGAACAAGACCTTGTTTGCAAAAATAATGTTTTAGTCCAATCGAGACCTTTCCTCAATTGCACCTGATTCGCAAAATGAAGACAAAAATGTTCCACAACTTTATATTTTACCCTATTTTGATGCTTGGACTAAATGAAGTTTCAACAATCTCGGACTGGACGACGACTTTAGCGAAACATGTTACCGAAACACTTAAACCATTCCAGGTAAGGGGCAGTTCGAGTATTACCCTAGCGAAAATTTCGGATTGAAATTCATTCCGAACCAATCCGAAATTTTCCGAATTATTTCAAAATTTGTATCCAAACCGAGCAGTTTCATTCCGATCTAATCCGAAGGAAGTTTTCAATCCGAATTAATCAGAGGCACATTCAAAATCAAACCGAACCTTTAATCCGAATGGATCCGAATGAATCCGGTCAATCCGAATGAATCCGGTCCATCCGAATTTTTCGGAATCATTCGGATTAATTCGGATAGACCGGATTAATTCGGATCCATTCGGATTTTAAGTTCTGATTGACCGGATTCCATCGAATTGAAAGTTCGGTTTGATTCTGACTGATCGGAATCATTCAAATTCATTCTGATTAATTCGGATTAACCGGATACATTCGTATTGATTCTGATTGATTCAGATAGACCGGATTAATTGGGATCCATTCGAATGGAAAGTTATGATTGATCGGATTGATCGAATTAAATCGGATTAACTCTGATTAATACGGATTGACCGCATTCATTCGTATTCATTCGAATTGATTCGGATAGACAGGATTAATTCGGATCCATTCGAATTGAAAGATCTGATTGACCGAATTCAAACGGATTGAAAGTTCGGATTAATTCTGATTAATACGGATTGACCGGATTCATTCGGATTTTTTCGAATTAATGGTTTGGATTGATTTTTACTAGGCTGCGGATTGATTTGGATTGAAAACTTTCTTCGGATTAGATCGGAATGAAACTCTTTGGTTCGGATACAAATTCCGGAATGATTTGGATTGGTTCGGAATGAATTTCAATCCGAAACTTTGGCTAGTGTACGTAACACACATTTTGACGATTTTAGACCCCATGAATCCGTATGAATCCGGTCAATCCGAATTAATCAGAATTAATAAAAAATTTCAATCCGAATGATTCCGGTCAATCCGAATCAATCCGAACTTTCAATCCGATTTAATGGGGTCAATGCGGTCAATCAGAACTTTCAAGACGAATGGATGCGAATTAATCCGGTCTATCCGAATCAATTTGAATGATTCCGAAAAATTCAGGTAAATTCGTATTCATTCGGATTGTCCGGATTCTTTCGGATTGAATATTCGGATTAATTCTGATTAATTCGGATTGACCGGATTCATTCGGATTAAAGGTTCGGTCCGATCAATCCGAATTAATCAAAATTAATCCGAAATTTCAATCCTATTGATTCCGGTCAATCCGAACCAATCCGAACTTTCAATCCGATTGAATCCGGTCAATCTGGTCAATACAGAAATTTCAATCCAAATTAATCCGGTCTATCCGAATCAATCTATAAATGATTTTGAAAAATTCGTATTCATTCGGATTGACCGGATTAATTTGGATTGAATATACGGATTAATTCTGATTAATTCGAATTAGTTCGGAATGAATTTCATTCCGAAGCTTTCACTAGGGATATATTCAAAACGAACATTCACAATTATTCATAAAAAAACGCAATTCTTATTCAACTCTATCAAGAATTTTTTCATCCTGAAAGATTCTTTACAAATCTCTTCAGTTGGTTTTTATTAAAATTTAACGAAAACCGTGAAACGATTCTAGGTAATTTTTCTGATGGATAACGAGATTCAAAACCAGCATTCACATACAGAAACTATGATTGAGAAAATCGGACAAGCAATTCCAACTAAAAAATTGAGTTTCCAAAGTGAAATTATGCAAGGTGACGGATATTCAAGTGTTCTCAAATGGTTGGAAAATCCGAGAGGAACAACACTGTTTGTCATCGTACATTTTCCAAGAGACGATGGTACTTTGAAGCAATTAAGAAACCCAGTGGAGTTCATTAGCAGAATCGCTCCAATCCGAAGTCGACCCAAATGCCTAATGGTTTTATCAACAAGAAACAAGACTCTGAATTATAAGAAGATTTTGCGATTTATGTGGTCCAAAAAGTTCCTAGACGCTACTGTTCTTGAAATTATCGAAGAGGCTTTGCAGAAAAAATGGCTTTTGAATGTAAGAGAACCTTCGTCCACATTATTTTAATTATCACTATTATTATTATTATATTATATTATTATTATTATTATTATTATTATTATTATTATTATTATTATTATTATTATTATTATTAGAATTACCCCTACTATGTACCCTAGTGAAAGTTTCTGATTCAAACTCATTCCGAACCAATCCGAAATTTTTAGAATCATTCCGGAATTTGTATCTGAACCAAACAGTTTCATTCCGATCTAATCCGAATGAATTCGAGGCACATTCAAAATCAACCCGAACCTTTAATCCGAATGAATCCGGTCAATTCGGATATTCAATCCGAATTTATCTGATTTCTTCGGAATCATTTGGATTGATTCGGATCAATTCGGATTGAAAGTGCTGATTGACCGGATTCAATCGGATTGAAAGATCGGATTGATTCGGATTGATCGGAATAATTCGGATTGAAAGTTCGGATTAATTCTGATTAATTCGGATTAACCGGATTGATTCGGATTGATTCGGATTAAAGGTTTGGATAGATTTTGAATAGGCCTCGGATTGATTCGTATTAAAAACATTCTTCGGATTAGATCGGAATGAAACTGTTTGGTTCGGATACAAATTTCGGAATGATTCGGAAAATTTCGAATCTGTTCGGAATCAATTTCAATCCGAAATTTTCGCTAGGGTATCCTAGCCGAAGGTTCGGATTGAATGAAACAGTTTTATTCGAGGAATGTTTTTAATCCGAATCAATCCGAAACTTATTCAAAATCTATCCGAACCTTTAATCCGAATGAATCCAGTCAATCAGAATTAACCAGAATTAATCCGAAATTTCAATTCGAATTATTCCGGTCAATCCGAATCAATCCGCACTTTAATTCCGATTGAATCCGCTCAATCAGAACTTTCAATCCGAATGGACCCAAATTAATCCGGTCTATCCGAATCAATACAAATGATTCCGAAGAAAACGGATTCATTCACATTGACGGAATTCATTCGGATTGATTTTGAATGGGCCTCGGATAAATTCGGATTGAAAACTTCCTTCGGATTAGATCCGAATGAAACTGGTTCGGATACAAATGCCGGAATGTAATTGATTCGAATTTTTTTAGACATAAGGTAAATGCACCTATTTGCGACAGTGTAAGGGTTACGACAGAATTTAAGACCAATACAGAAGTGTAATCCATTCCGATTCGCTAAAAAAATTATTACTGATCTAAGAATATATAT
>JAUEJJ010000032.1:2187819-2206592 GCA_032164275.1 Synergus coniferae
GCGCATGTACATACGTCAGTTTAGGTTGGGTCATAGTTTAGAATTCAGAGAGGAATTTTGTTAAGATATCGGAGAGTGTCTTGCACAAATTAGTTAAGATTTGTGAGATTTGAGTGTATAGTTGGATCAAGTGATCATGCTCCACCCACTCCACTCATTGCAGTTTTGTTGAGTTGGTTGCCGATTGTGAAAACATTTTTTAAAATGAATTTAACTGAGGAAACCCCAGTGTCCGAAAATGTGGAAGTTGAGGACGATAAAACGCATTTTGTGGCACCGGGAATTCAGGATAATCCGGATGGCTGGGGTCCTTGCGAATTTCCCGATCAATTTAAAGACATGCCGTATCAGCCTTTTTCCAAAAGTGACAGGCTTGGCAAGGTAAAACACATGTCACAAAGTTATTCTAACTTTAATTTAAATTCACATTCTCGACTTAACAACAATTATTCAATTTTTTAGATCGCGGATTGGACTGGATCGGCTTACCAGGATAAGAAATTTACGAGTAAGTTCTCATTTTCTTCAGTGGGAGATTTCTAACCTTAAAATCGGCCTTACTGTAAAAAATCTTAATCTAACTACTTTTTTTAAATATAAATCACTACAATTTTTCGTTTCCTTGAGAATTTCTGCTGATTAAAAAAATAACGAAAATTTCAAATTCTCGAAAATAATCAGGGTGTCTACTGTGCGGGAATTTAAGCAAATCCTATAATTGTGATGGAAATGAAAAAAAATCCGGGAATTGCCCTTGATTTTATTTTCAATGCGAGTAATGGATTTCTGGTTTGAAAAATCTTTTTCGATAATCAATCTAAATATTTTTATTTGATACTCGCAACTTTTGTTAAATCTCTTGAAATCTTTTGAACTAATTTCAAATCCTATAAAATGTAACTTAAAATCCCGTCAAATTCCTAGGAATTCCTTAAAATCACTTGAATTAGAAATTAGAAATTCTGTAAAATATCTGGAAAATGCTTGAACCCTTTTGAATTTTTTTGAAATCCCTTCAATTTTTTTAGAAATAGTAAGTTTTTTGAAATTCTCTAAAATTGATTGAAATCTTTCAAGTCATTAAAATCACTAAAAAAAAATGTCTTGAAATCAGATGAAATCTCTTAAAAATTCCGAAACCTTTATAAATTCTTTTGAAATTCCTTGAAATTCCTTAAAATCTCTTGAAATATTTTGAAGTTTTTTGGAATCATTTAGATTCTTTTAAAATCCCTTTAAAAATTCTTGAAATCTTGGGAAAATCCTGAAACTGTTTTGAATTATTTAAAAATCCCTTGAAAATCATTAAATATTAAATTCTTCTATTTTTTTAAATCCCTTAAAATTGATTCAAATCGTTTTAAATAACTTTTAAATAACTCGCTAGACATTCGTTAAAATCGCCACTAAAAATGTCTTGAAGTCTTACGAAATCTCTTGCAAAGTCAATCAAAGCTTTTTGAATTCTTTAAAAATTCCCTAAAATTCCTTAAAAGTTTAAAATCTTCCTTTTGAAATCCCGTCAAATCTTTAGTATTTCTTGAAGGTAGTATGGTAATTACCATATGAGGAAATTTAGGTAACTCCGTTTTTTCCCACAATTTTTACTTTAAAAAAAAAAAAAAATTGAAATTTTTTAAAATCTTAATTTTTCTAAAATTTCTTAAAAATTCTATAATTTTTTAATTTTTTTAAATCTCTTGAAATTCCATAAAGTTCATTAATATCTTTTTAAAAATAACTCTCTTGATTTTGAAGGTTTTTTCAAATCATTTTTCATAATTTAAAGCCTTCAAATTTTAAATTCTTTAAATTAGAGAGGCGAGAGTCATAAGGAATGAATTTTTCAATAGACAATCTTATCAATTCCAAATCGAAAAATTTATGCAATCGCTTTAAATGTGATTAAAATACATAAAATTGTAGTTTAGAAAAAATGTTTGCAACTTATTTTAATTCCAAACGTAAAACCAATTCCAATAAAGTTTAGGAATTTTAATTTTTAATCGATTAATCTAAAAATTTTGTATTTAAAATCGTTCATAATTTTATAATTTCGTGAGCTATTAATAATTCCAAAATATTAGAATTCAAAAAATCCTATTTTAAACGGTTTAAACTTAAAATAAATATATCTTATTGCTTTTTGAAATTGAAGTAACTTTCAAAGTTTCAATTTAAAATGATTAGATTTTTAACGCTCACAATGATTTTTTTCAAAATTTACTAAATAATTTCGTTGAAAAATTAAAATTTTGATTTTATCTATGTATTAATTTTCAATTTGAAAATTTCTTTAATATCCTCATTTTCTGAACCATTAAATATTAAGGGTCTTGGAAAAAAAGTCTAACGTCAAAATTAGATCTCTTCAATTTACTGATATTTAACTAGATATTTTTTCCTCTGTAGTGGTACTCATTTTTCAAATAAAGGTATGCGTATAGAACGAAAAATATATATTTCTTATTAAAGTTCGCATAAAACGAAATTGCGAATTCTTCGTTTTCCGAAGAAATGATTCAAATGAAGAGCTTTTTCACTTTGTAGGCAAACTTCTATTTTAAAATAGATTGTCGCTCTAGAGAGAAAAAATATCTGTTTATAATATTCATCGAGGAAAATGGAGAAATCGAATGTTGAAGAAAGAACTTGAGTCAAATGAAATTTCCAATTTTTACATATGACTTTATTTTTTCAGATAAATACGCTTCCCAATTCGGTTCTGGAAGTCAGTACGCTTACTACCATGATGAGGACGAGTCGACATTCCACCTGGTGGACAACACCAGAGCTCAGAAGCCGGCCTACCAGCGAGGACGTTACAACAGGAATCAACGTAACATGAGATCTCGAGGTCAACGTGGAGGAAATAATCAGATGCAGAACTTGGGCAAGTTTAAGAACCGAGATCGAGATCGCAAGGGGAAACGTTGGAATCGTCAACAAGGTCATCGAAACAAGAATCAACCTCCGCTCAAAATTCGTGACGCTTCCGTTACCGTGCGTCCGGATTGGACCACCATCGAAGAAATGGACTTTCCTCGATTGGCGAAATTGTCCCTTCCTGGTGTGAAAGACGGAGAGGACGTTCTTTGCTGTGGGTCTCTAGAGTATTATGATAAAACATATGACAGAGTAAACGTCAAGAACGAGAAACCTCTGCAAAGAATCGATCGTATTTTCCACACGGTCACGACTACTGACGACCCCGTGGTTCGTAAACTCTCGAAAACGGAAGGTAATGTTTATGCCACTGATGCTATTCTCGCAACGATCATGTGCTCCACTCGCAGTAATTATTCCTGGGATATTGTCATTGAGAAAATCGGAGACAAGCTCTTCCTCGATAAACGCGACAACACCGAGTTCGATCTTCTTTCCGTCAACGAGACGAGCCAAGAGCCTCCTCAAGACGAAAACCACTCTCTCAACTCGCCGAGGAATCTGGCTCTGGAAGCCACATTCATTAACCACAATTTCTCCCAGCAGGTTCTTAAATCCACGGAACCAAGATACAAATTCGAAGAAGGTAACCAGAACTGATAGTGGTGAATAGGTTTTTATTGACATGAATAGAAGTTTGAAAATGCAGAGTTGCGATTAAAAGTAATTTCCAGGAATTCTGTAGAGAGAGGAATCAATCACTGCAATTTTAAGTGCACATCAAATTTAAAACTTTCAAACATTTCATAAGTTAAAACAAAAAAGAATTTTAAAAGTTTTCGTGAAGTGTAAGGAATTTCAAGAAATGTTTAGGAATTTTAAAGGATTTCGTGTAAATTTTTAAGGGATTCTTTGTGGAATCCCTTAAATATTTAAGGGGTTTTTGGGAATGATATAAAAACGATATTCAAAATGAATTTAAAGTATTTCATGGATTTCGTTAAATTTTAAAGGACGCTGAAAGATTTTTAGGCGTTTTAAAAGATTTCCAAAGTTCTTTTAGAAACTTAAAGGTTAACGTGAAATTTTAAGTGATTTTAATAAATTTTAAATTTTATCGTGAAATTTTAAAAGATTTCGTTTAATTGTGTAATTTGTGAACTTTTAAGATATCAAACATTTTAAAAATTAATTTCCAGGATTTTGGGGAACCTAAGAAATTTTAATAGGTTTTAATGAATTTAAAAATTCTCATGGAATTTTAAGAAAACCAAAAGATTTTTATAAGCATTAAGGAACTAAGAGGAATTTTGAGATGTCAAACATTTTTTAAATAAATTTGAAGGATTTGATATAATTTTATGATATAAAAATTTTTTTTAGAAACTAAGAATTTTAAGATATTAAGTAATTTTGATGTATTTTGTTGAATTTCAAAGGATATCAAAGAATTTTTAGAAATTTTAAAGACTCGTGTAATTTTTTAAGGATTTCTCAAGATTTTTAGAAATTTAAAGAGGTTATTGTAAAATTTTAAGATATCAAACGATTTTTTGAATGAATTTTATAAGATTTCAAATTTTTTTTTAAGAATTTTAGAAATTTTCTTGGAATTTTTGGAAATTTCAAAGAGTTTTTAGTCTTTTCAAATGATTTTGTGAAATGTTTAGGGATACCAAAATATTTTGAGAAATTTTAAGTAATTTGCTAGAATTTTAATAGATTTCAAGAGATTTGAAAAGATTTCAAGAAAGTTTATTTTATTTAAAGTTCATTTCCCTTAACAAATATTGTCATTATATATTTTTTCTCCTTGTTAGGATACTCATTTTGCAAATATAAATATGTCTACAGAATGAGATAATCTTTATTTTTAATACTTTTTGCTTAAATCGAAAAAGTTGGGTTCTAACATCAAAACACAATAGTTTTTTTTTTTATGTAAAATGATGAAAATTAAAGACTTTTTCGCTTTAAAGTCAAACTTCAATTTTAAAAAACAAAAGATTACCGCTCTAGGGTGAGAGATATCTATTTCTAATATTCATTGAATAAAAAATGGAGAAATTGAGTTTTGAGCTTAGAACTTGTATCCAAGACCCTTAATTAATTTAATTTGATTATTAAACCAATATTGATTGAAAAGTGTTAATTTTCATTAAATATTATTTAGTCCCTGAACTGAAGAAACAACTCGTGCGATTTATTATACAAGTTTATAAATTAAAAGCATTGGACCCAAATTCTAACGTCTAAATTTGATTTCTTTCTTTTCTCTTGATAGATATTATAATCAAATATTTTTTCAGTCTAATCGCTCATTTTTTAAATAGAATTATGGATGCAGAACGAAAAAATCTTTAATTCAAATACTTTTTGAGTAAAATGAAAATATTTAATATTTCGGTTAATTTTGAATTCCTCGTTTGGGACGACTGAATATTCCCGAAAAATAAAATTCTCGACAATATAAAATTCTTGAAATTGAAAATTCCCTACACTGGAAAATTCCCGACCTAAAATTGTCGACAATATGAAATTCACAACACTGTAAAAGTCTCAACACTAAAAAATTCCCGACACTGGAAAATTCCCGAAGAGGTCCTCTAAAAATGTTTGAAAACTATTTTTAAAACACAGAATAATGAAAACATGTTTTTTAATTATTATTTAAATTATTTATTTATTAAAATAATTTTTTCGGAAATTTTCCTATGTCGGGAATTTTCTAGTGTCGAATATTTTTATTTTTCGGTAATTATTTATTCGGGAATTTTACAGTATCGGAAATTTTATTTTTCGGCAATTTTCAGTCGTCCCCCTCGTTTGACACAAAAAGTATTAAAAGTAAACATTTTTTTTGCTCTATAGGCATATTTTTATTTTAAAACAGAATACACCCATAAAGCGAAAACATACGATATTTAATTTAAATAATTGTTGAGTAAAATGAATTTAATTTTGAGAATGGAGTTCGGATCCAGCATTCTTAAAAAAGTTCATGATTGCATTTAATTAATTTATATTATTTTTTTAGGCAATCCCTTCATTTCCGAGGAAGAGGAAGGAGACATTGCGAGTGTGGCTTATCGCTATCGGAAGTGGGACTTGAATAGTGGCATTGTGTTGATCGCTCGATGTGAGCACGACGCCGTTATGCAAGGTCCCAACAATGAGACTCAGTTCTTGACCGTGAAAGCCTTGAATGAATGGGATTCTAAGGCCTCGAATGGCGTTGAGTGGCGTCAGAAGCTCGACACCCAACGTGGTGCCGTTCTCGCGAACGAGTTGCGAAATAACGCCTGCAAATTGGCCAAGTGGACTGTCCAGGCTCTGCTCGCAGGTTCTGATCAGATTAAGTTTGGATATGTCTCGAGAACCATGGTTCGCGACTCCAGCAAGCATGTGATCCTTGGAACCCAACAGTACAAACCCAATGAATTCGCCACCCAGATCAATCTTAATATGGACAACGCGTGGGGAATTCTGAGGTGTATTATTGATATCTGCATGAAGCAGAAAGACGGAAAGTATCTGATCATGAAGGATCCCAACAAGCCGATGATTCGTTTGTACGATATTCCTGATAATACTTTCGAGAGTGATGGTGACGAGGATGACGACGACGATGAGCCTATAAATGATGCCTTCCAGAGTTAAAAGACTCGCTGAGCTGCCGTTTGATTTCAGACTTTGTCTCTATGTTCTTCAATTTGCAATCTCATGTCAGAACCCAGTGCACAAAAATTAAAAACCATTCAAAGTTTATAAGATCGAGAAATAGCAAATCTTTTTACTTTTCATAATTCTAAAAAGCTCCAATCTCCTAAACACATTCCCAGAAAATTGAAAGGTTTTTAAAAGATCATTAAAGTAATCCGAGTTTTAATCTCAAAGTTCCATTTCTTCATTTTATTTAATAAATATTATAATTAGATATATTTTTGCTCGTTATACCTACTCAGTTTTTTATTTAATTACGGCTACAAAGCGAAGAAGTCTAATTTAAATACTTTTTCGGTAAAATGGAAAAAGATTGAATTATGACGTTAATTTTGAATCCCTTGTTTTATGCAGAAAATATTAAAATTAAACATTTTTTTCACTCTATAGCCACTTATATTTCTAAAAAGAATACGCCTACAGGTGGAATAGATATTTGTTTTTAATATCTGTTGAGTAGTAAAATGAGGAAATGGAATTTTGAGTCAAATCTTGGATTAATTGGATTCATTTTACTTAACGAAAATATTGATTAGATATTTTTTGAATTTGAATTGAAATTATTGAATTTCGAGATTAGATTTCAAAATCTTCAAATAGTTTTTTTTTTTTTTTTTTTTAGAAAATATTATACTACAACTTCTGTAGGAACGATTTTTTTTTAGAAAATTTGTATATTTCGATCTATAGTGACAAAAAATATATTAAAAAATAGATTTTAATCACCAATAGAATTTTTTGTAATTTACATATTTAAATATAATATAAAAAAATTTTTTTCTTCAGATTTAAAATTCTATTACTCGAGATTCAAACATTTAAATATTTCTAATTCTAAGTTTAAAAACTCACGTGAATTCTATTATATTGTGAATAATTAAAATTAAGGGTGTTGGGCTCATTTTCCAATCCCAAAATTCATTCTCATAATTTTATTTTATTTTTTTCAAAGTATTCAAATCAGGCATTTTTTCTTCTATATCCATAATAATGTTCAAAAAATGAGCACCACTATAGAGCAAAAAAAATATCTAATATTATTTCGAGAGAGTGAAGGCTTCATAGGATTAATGAATAAAAAAAACTCCTATTAACAAATCGATGAGAAATTATATTAGGTTGAAGAATACAAGAAATCCAAATTAAATCAGAAAATAAAAACATAACTACAATTAAATTGGCTTTCGATTCGTCAACAAACATCAAGAGTTTTTGCTTTAAATCTTATTTTTTATAACAATGCAACGTAGTTACAACATTAATAAATGCCTTAGGGGCGTTGAATCCAAATTCTAATCCGAAAATTCGATTTTCTCATTTTATTCAACATGTGCTACAGAACGAAAAAAATTTATAACATTTGTTAATAAAATAAAGTCGAATTTTGTAGTTAGAACTTGGACCCAACATCCTTAATTCAACTGTATTTCTACTAAAGCGGATTTAATTATTTAGGATTGTTAGATCTTTTTTATATGAATACTCTGCGATTTTCATATTAGAAAAAAAGACGTATAAAAAAGAAAAATTATGTGAAAACAAATGTCCTTTTTCAATGGACTAAGTTCTAAATTAGCGACGAATCGAAATTGCAAAACTTTTGTACTAGATTTTCGATAAGTTTTTCGTTAAACGAGTTAAATTAAATTCCATTTATAACAACTAGGGGTTCCAACGTCTTCAAAGCTACGTCTTTAATAGCACAAAACGAACCTTACCGATTTTACTTTAGAAATACTTTCTATGTCTTTCTCAACGTTTTCGAATCCGGTTTAAAATTAAAGATGTTGGATTCAAGATCTATACTCAAATTTCGATTTCCTCATTTTACTCCATAAATATTATAATCTTTTTTTTTTTTATAAAATGAAACGATTGAGTTTTGTGCTTAGATTTCGAACTCTTCGTTTTACACTAAAAATATGAAAAAAAAATTATTTTCGCTCTGTAAACATACTAATATTAGAACAATTAATACCACTACCAGCCACTACACAGCGAAAAGATATCTGATTCTAATATTTGTCTAGTCAAGGTGTCTACCAAATTTTGCCCACGTTTGAAAAGATTTTTAAAAAATTCAAAAACTAAGAAGTTTAAGAGATTTTTAAGGAATTTTAGAAAATTTAAAGGATTTTAAGAGATTACAATCGATTTTAGCGAATTTCGAGAAAGTTTGAAAGATTTTGAACGAGTTTAAAGAAGTTGGAGGAATTTCAAGAAAATTCGAAAGAGTTCAGGGACTTTCATTAAATTTTACAGGATTTCTAAATTCAAGTAGTTTTAAGGAATTATTAGGGATATGACGGGATTTTAAAGTTTCTTTTTAAAGGATTTGAAAATAATTTCAAAAACATTTCAAGAGATTTGAGAAGATTGCAAGTGTCAAATAAAAATATTTATATTGATTATTCGGAAAAGTTTTTTTCAAGCCAGACATCCACTTCCCGCATTAAACACCCTGCTAGTATAATGAGGAAATTGAATTTTGAGATTAGAACTAAGATCCAACAATCTTAAAATGAGAATTTTTCGGGTCTGCTGTGAAAACCACGTTTTGGCACTTACACCCGTTTAGTCGGCGACTATTTAATTGAAATAAAAATTCCAAATAATCCAAATGTTAAGAAAATGATGTTCTTGAAAATTTATAGAGATAAAATTGATAATCAATTTAAAAATTTTGTAGTTTATAGACTTGAGACATTTCATTCATAAAATGCGTTAAATGCTTCGTCCATAATGGTTTATCCTATAAAGCGTATCAGGGTTGGCTTCGATGGGTCTCACAATCAATCTTAATAATCTTAATATCAATTTAGTGTCTGGATGCAATTAAATAAGGATACATAAAATTTTGTCGAATGAAAACAAAGTCCTCTGAAGACTTTCAACAAATTTTTCGAATTATAATTTTTAAAGGATATGTCTAGATGTGAAATTTGATTGAGCATCTTTTTTTTTCTAGAAAAAAAGTTGTAGCTGAATCGGACTTTTATAACTTCGAGTGTTTCGTTTATCGAGAAAAATTTTGAGTAAGCAAAAATTTCTCGTAAAGAACCTTTATTGTACCTTTATGTACCTTTATTGCATCCGGACACTTAATTTCAATCTACAGTCGAAAAGCTGATTAACTCGAAAAATGAGGAGGAATTTTCAGTATGCGAAACGCAATTTCGGATCGTATCCGAGTTTATCGAGGTTCGGTGTACAAGCATAATTGATCATTGGCGGAGGGCCACACATCAAGACGATTGTGTCTGGAGAAGGTGGGAACATATGTTCGGAAATCATCTCAGCGTTGATGTGGCCTGTGCTGTAAGTCCAACCTTCACTGTTTGTGTCGAGGGTGAACCAGAGCTTGAACCTATCAGGATGCTTCTTTGCGATTTCTTCTAGTTCCTCTCTAAGGAGGATGTCTTTTTCGGCTTGATTTGCAAAGAGGAGAGAAGCCTGCGTATTATCCTTGGTATCCTTTATCATCGCTCGTACAAGTTGCAACATGGGAGTTATTCCCGTTCCTCCGGCCAGCATCACGATCTGAAAATATTATTTTTATTAAAATTAGAAAAATTAAAGGGTGGCAACTAGAGGTTAATCCTTAAAATTCCTAGAAACGTTTTAGAATTCCAGAAAATCCCTTCAAATTTTTTAATATTCCATGAAATCCCTTAAAGATTTACTATAATTCTTTTTAAATTCCTTAAAATCATTTGAAATCCTTTAAATTCCTTGAAAAACTTCAAAATCCCTTAAATTTCTTGAAAATTTAAAAATTTCATGTAATCCTTCAAAATTCCACAAGGAACTTTTAAATATCTTAAAATAATTTGAATTCCCTAAAATTTCTTAAGAATCTCTTAAAATTTCATGACATCCTTTAAAATTCCACGAAATATTTTAAAGCTATATATGTAATACAAGAAAAATAATATAGTCAAAACTATCGAGATTTTTCAAAATATTTGATTTGATTTTAAGGATCCAAGCATATTTTTAAGAATTTTAAGATATTGATATTTAAAAAAAAATTTCAGGATTTTAAAAAAACTAAAGGATTTTAAAAGTGTTTAGAGAGTTAAAAGTTAAGAGAGGAAATTAAAATAATTTTACGGAAGTTTAAGAGATACTAAAACATCTCTAACAATTTAAAAATATTTTAAGGAATTTTGAGGAATTTAAAAACATTTTTTAAAGAATTTTTAAGGCTTTCATGAAATATATAGAATTGCAGAACATTTTTAGAAATTTTAAGTTTTCGTGGAATTTTACGATATCAAAAGAGTTTTTAAACAAATTTTAAAGAATTTTAAAAGTTTAAAAATTTACAAAATTTGAAGATTTTTTGGAATATTAAAATATTAATATTATCATGAAATATATAGAATTGCAGAACATTTTTAGAAATTTTAAGTTTTCGTGGAATTTTACGATATCAAAAGAGTTTTTAAACAAATTTTAAAGAATTTTAAAAGTTTAAAAATTTACAAAATTTGAAGATTTTTTGGAATATTAAAATATTAACAGATTTTTCCAATGAACCTTAAGGGATATCATTAAATTTTATGAGATTTTTTAAGATGTCTGTGTAATTTTAAAAGATATGAAATTATTTCAAGAGTGAGTGTTTACAAGATTACAAAAGTGATCAACTCCTCTCGTAGCTACTGAAGCCTTTGAAAGAAAATCCCGGTTATCTCCCTGAGAGCTAATTTTTTTACCATTAAAAATAAAAAATTCAAACCTTCGAAGCTGAAAACTGGAACTATTTGAATTTACAAGCTTTAAAAGTTTTTAATGAATTGGTTAATTTGAATTAAAGAGTTTGAACTATTTGAGTTTAAAATTATTCTCTTTGCAATGTTTCGAATTCGAAACACTGCAATATTCAATAATGCAAGTTTTGAAATAGGACAATTTTAACGTTTAAATTATAAATAATTCTCTTTGAAACATTTTATACTAAAAAAATATTGCTTAATTTTCAATTTATTTGAACAATTTTAAATATTTAGATTTTAAATTATTCTTCCTTCAACATTTCGAGTTTAAAAAACTTTAAAAATTCAGTTATATTGTATGTCAAATGTTTTAATTTGACAATTTTTCAAGCTATAAGAGCAAGTAAGTTTGGATTTTCTTTGCCTAAATTATTATTACAAAATATTTTACAATAGACATTTTCAATTTTTCTATTTATGACGTTTTCAATTTAAAGTTCTACAATTTTCAAAGACGTAAAATTGAACATTTTCGAATATTATAGTTTATAATATTAGAGTTTTCCCGATTTTCCCAGTCAGTGGCCAATCTATTATTATATTTTTCAATTCAAACTACATTTTTTTTAATTTCTTACCTTTTTAACATTATACTCTACAGGCGGATCTTTTCTCAACAATTTAATAGCAAATTTCCCCTGTCCTTGATAAACAAGCCGACCGGAAGGTCCTCTAAAATCGACAGTATCTGAAATAGCCAAATTATTAAGATGCTGAGACATTTTTCCCCCATCAGGGAACTTTGGATGAACATTTTTGAAGTAAACCTAAAAAAAAAATAGATACAAATTAAAACTCAATATCTCTTTATCCTATCATAAAAGAAACATTGCGATTATATCGAAACTGTTTTTATAAATTCAAAGTCTTAAAGTGAGTCATACCGGATGAAGCCAGTATTTTCATCTAACCAATTAGTTTTGGATTTGTATAGAGAAATATAAGAGATTTTAAAAGAAAAAGACTAAGAACTTTCGAGTAATTTAAAAATATAATACATATCTTTAACTATTTCAAAGGATTTTAAATGATATGTTCAATAATTTTGAAAGATTTTTCAAGAATTTTAAATAATTTATGAATTTACTAGAGATTTCGCAAGATTTCAAAGATATCAAGACTTAAAAGGATGTTTCAATGAGATTTCAAGGAATTTAAAAATATTTCATGAGATTTCGTAGTATTTCTAAAAATTGTTAAATTTCATATAGGCAAGTTAACAATTTTTTTTTTTTTTTAATTTGAAGAGATTTTAGGGAATTTCAAAGTTTTTTTTATTTTCTTTTAAAGGAATTTCATAATACTAATAGAATTGTAAGGGCTTTAAAAAGATTTCGAGGTATTTCTAGGAATTTTAAAGGGAGAATTTCAAAAGAATTCAAACAAATTCAAAAGAGGTGCAAGATTTTCAAGTAATTTTACAATATAAGAATTATTGTTTTTGAATTCCTAAAAATCTGTTTAATCCCTTGAAATAAACATTTTTTTGAAATCTAAATCTAAACTTTTAAATCTAAATTTAAAAATTTGAAAACTTAAATTATTGAAATCCTATAATATATTTAATCACTCAAATCCTTTTGATACTTCCTTGAAATTGGTTTAAATTCCCTATCTGTTTAATCTTTTAAAATGCAATAAATAATTGAACCTTCTGCAATCTGCTGAAATGTTCTGAAATCTTGCGAATTCTTTGAAATATTTAAAAATATCTTAAAATCTTTTGAAATATTTTCCAACCCATTTTATATCTTCAAAATTATACACTCACTTCGAAAATTTCATTTTATAGAAGCAGATTTTATGATAAGATTCTTTTAGTGACTAAAATTTAATTATTGACAATTAAAATATTTTAAAAGTTTAAAATTATCATAAACCTAAGCCCCCTTTCGTTAAAATACGCTCTTTTTCCAATTTAAAGTAATATTTAAAAGTACATTATGTGAAACTCGAGCCTATCAAGTTCCTATATCTATTTTCTAAAAGGCAATAAAATACGAACTTTAACGACTAAGTCAACGTATCCTTTATCGTCATCACTGGATACTGGTGTGTAAGCCCGAATGACAACTTCGTCGTTGATTTTTGCAGTTAAATGCACGTGTTGGCCGATAGGAAGGCCCAAGACGTGCTCTGAAGTTGGAAGACCAAATCGAAACCTCCTCGTATCATGGCTGATAATGTCCTTTTTTATCAGAGGAAGAGTGTACTTGACCACAGGGTCTTCCAACAGTATTTTCTTATTTTTACCAGGTGCGAACGAGAGGTAGAGCTTTACGCCTAGTCCTATTATTACTATTGTTCCCACAGCCGCCAGAACTGGCACAACCTGAAAAATTAGGAATAATCGATTAGGTTTAATTTCACTTCTTTCAAAGTACATACAACGTTTATGGTAAAAGTCTATTTTTAATTTTTAACTTGAGCTTTAAGGGTATTGGATCCAGACCCAAACTTCAAAATGAAATTCTCCATTTTAACAAAAAAAAATAAAGAAATTTTTATATCTTTTAAAATTTTATGAAATCCTTCAAATTCATTAAACAAATTTTTATATCTTAAAATTCCATGTTATTCGTTAAAATGTTTAAAAATATCTGCGTATTCTTTAAAATTCCACAAAATCCTTTAAAATACCTAAAAATCTGTCAATTAGCTTCTGTAATTCTACAATATTTCCCATAGTTTGCTAAATTCTATATGAATATTCGTCTTTCAATATCAGCAGAAGCAAATAAAGAGCATCGAAAAGATTAAATACTTTTTATAAAAAATTCTAAACAAGGTCATAAGATCGACAGATAGTAGGTAAATATAAATATGTATAAGCACTTTTTTTTAAAAATGATATCTAAAAGTAATAAGAAACACTATAAGCAAATAACTCTAAAGCTAAAATATTTAAATTTCCAGTTTTTCAAAAAGTAGCATAGAACGCAATTATAATTTCTTAGAAAATTACAAATTTCCACAAAAATTTATGAATAATTCCAATTTTTTTAAATATTTACAAAAATTTTCAAACAAAAATTAAAGATTTAATTTTATCTTAATTTTATCTTAATTTAATCTTAATTTTATCTAATTGTTTTTTCTTATTTCATCCAGAAGAAAGAAATATATACCATATGGGCGTTCCGTACCAAGTGGACCAATTTTGACCCCGACCCCTTTCGATTTCGCTGAAACTTTTGTATTTTTCTCTACCCTATCGAAAGACAATTTTTGAAGAAGTCACGATTATTTGGAAAAAAAAAGCGGTTTCCATTTTTTTTTCAAAAACCCATAACTTTTTTTGAGATAGGTAAAAAAAACTTGAAAAAAATCTGAAAAATGTTTTCGATAGGGTAAAAAAAGATAAAAAAAGTTTCAGCCAAAAGTAGTCCACTTGGTATGGAACGCCGCATATAATATATAGTACGCTAGAAATAAAAGGAAATTCCCGAAAAAACCATTGAACGATTGAACGATTGAACGATTGCTTTAATGAATTGGATTTTTCTTAGATTTATTGAAAAACCCTAACGAAAGTTTCATAATGAAATTCAATCTAAACCAACCCAAAATTTTCAATGGATTATGGTTTTTTTTATGAAAATCGATGTATCTCTGATTTTCTTGGAAAATGTAGAAAAAAAAATGTTTGTAACAAAAAATGTGTCTTTCGATGAGATCTACAACTTTTGTTCAAAACATTTTTTCAAATTTTGCATATTGACTGAGATAAATGCAAAGAACCATGATTTTTATGGTTGCTTCATGGTTTTAGGTTTTCGGAACTTTATTCCTAACATAATTTTTTTTTGTACTTTCGAATCTGTAGACTACCCTAGCGAAAGCTTTGATTTGAAATTCATTCCGAACAAATTCGAAATTTTCCGAATCATTTCGGAATTCATATCTGAACCAAACAGTTTTATTCCGATTTAATCTGAAGGAAGTTTTCAATCCGAATTAATCCGAGGACCATCCAAAATCAATCCGAACCTTTAATGCGAATGAATCCGGTCAATCCGAATTAATCAGAATTAATTCGAATGAATCCGGTCAATCCGAAATTATCCGAATTTTTTGGAATCATTCGGATTGATTCGGATAGACCGGATTTAATCGGATTGACCGGAATCATTCGGATTAATTCTTATTAATTCGGATTGATCGGATTCATTCGGATTAAAAGTTCGGATTGATCTTGAATGGGTCTCGGATTAATTCGGATTGGAAATTCCGGAATGATTCGGAATGAATTTCAACTAAGCTTTCGCTAGGGTAAAAATTTGAAAGAAAAAAGTAAGAAAAGTTGAGTTTTTAGAAAAAAACTTGTATAAAATTTTTTTTCATGTATTTTAATAGAAAAATTTTTTGGGTATAGAACTATTAAGGAGTTACACCACCCTGGCGCTCAGAAAAATAGGTATAAAAATAAACATTTTTTTTTAGCGCAATTATTAAATATATAAAATAATTTTTATATTACACATGTACATGGTAGTTTTATGAATAACGGAAAATAATAACTAATAAAAAAAAAATAAAAAAATGACGAATATGCTCTTTTTTCGAAACTACTTTCTTCAAACTGGTGTACACGATATCTCAAAATTTACTCAACCGATATTGTTAAAATTCACAACACTTATTCCTTATCATACTTGCTATCGGGCGACGTAGGATTTTTTTGATTGGATGCCATGTTCATAAGTTATGAATTTTTTAAACTCAAAATTTCGATTAAACTGAGAGATTTTTTGTTCAAATAGCTGTCATTTCTATAAAGTTTTTTTTTTAATTTTCCCACCCGATAGCTATCACCTTTCTAAATAAGCAAAAAAAAATTGTATTTATCAGACAATGTCTAACAGAGAAACATATAGGTACACTCATCGTCATATATGCCTTAACATTTGTCATATTCGCATCTCACTCCCTCAAATTTGAAACAAACGAAAGGTAGTGAGAGACAAATGTTAAGGCATATATGACGATGAGTGTACACCATCAGCAAGGATTTTCAAAAAAGAGTCCTACTTAATGGCTTATATCTCCGCCATTTTAAAATTTTTTTAACTCGTTCTTATTTCAAATTAATAAAAGTTACTATATGTATATATGTCAAATAACAATTATTTTATATACTTAATGAATGCGTCAAAAAAAAAACGCTTATTTTTATACCTATTTTCCCGAGCGCCAGGGTGGTGTAACCTCTTAACAAAAAACCATTTACTGATGTACATTTGCTGCGGGGTCCTTTCGGTTATTTGATTGAAAAATGCCTAAAAAGAATGAAAATATTTCTGTTCAATCGGAAGTTTTCTGATAAAGCCATCTATATTTTGGAGACCGGTTGAAACATATATAATTCCAATTCACAAAGACGATTGTTGAATTCGCATTCTTAAACCAATCCAAAAAAATTCAATTCAATTAAATTAATTGTTTCTTTTTTCCGGGGAAGCTCTATAATAATAGAGAGTATAAAACCAGTGGATTTTGTGGTTAGAATGTCGACAATTCGTACAATTTGAACGAACGGTTGGCAAGTATCTCGAAATGCAAAATAAGTAACGGTCATGTAAATTAATTTAGACAGTGGGAAATCGATTATTGTCAATTGAAAACAATGTACGTTACCAGGGATCTTGAACTTGTCATTGAGAATCCGTTGCAGAGGTAACGTAACGGACAAGCTAAACACAGCTAAACACCAGCTCACACCAGCTAAAGGCTAAACCAAGCTAAACTGCTAAAGTTTGCACGCGCACGTGATCACAAAAGCTATTGAAACTGAAAGCTATATACACTCAACTCTCTCAAATCATAATCTCTCAATTCTTAATTTCTCCCAAATCTGTCTTAACTATTTATTCTCTCAAATCTTAACTGCAACTCTCTCATATCTTAACTTACTCAACTGCGCATGCGTTGATCTCTCGACATCTGATTGGTTATTATGCGCGCGTAGTTTGAAATTCTAAAAATACATACCGAATGCGCATGTACATACGTCAGTTTAGGTTGGGTCATAGTTTAGAATTCAGAGGAATTTTGTTAAGATATTAGAGAGTCTCTTGCACAAATTAGTTAAGATTTGAGAGAGTTAAGTGTAAGTCTGATATAATAAGTACGTATGTATGTATAAACTATAAGCTAGTATAAGCAAAGTAAGTCTGAATACACTCAACTCTCACTTAAGGCAACTAGTTTTGCCCGGACAATTTCCATTACGACAGGTGAAATTAAAGTTTTTCAGCGTAAAAAGTAAGTCGTAAATTTTTTAATGATTATATTTCTTATGTGCAAAATTTATTTCTGCTTATTTTGAGTACCCACTTGTAGCTTGACATACTTTAAATTTTTTAATATAAAATAAAATGTCTTAAATTTGTAGGTTATGTTAGCCGCTTAATTTTTTAATAAAACCCAAAAACAGGAAAAATCGATGCTATAATAGATAAATGGTTAAGCCTTAACGATTTCACTGTTATAGCATCGAGTTTTGCTGTTTTTGGGTTTATATTAAAAAATTAAGCAGCCAAAATAACCTACAAATTTAAGTCATTTTATTTTATATTAAAAAATTTAAAGTATGTCATGCTACAAGTCGGTACTCAAAATAAGCAGAAATGAATTTTCCACATAAGAAATATTATCATTAATAAATTTACGACTTACTTTTAAGCTGAAAAATTTTCTTAATAATTTCACAATGCTTTTCCATACATTTTTGATAGCGGAGCCTAACCTTCCTGACAGTCTACTCCCACCATATGGCCTGTGACGTCATATTAGGCAGTTCTATAGGGTAGAATGGGGCGAGATGGACATAGTTAATCTTTTTAATGCCAGTATTTAAAGTCTGCAATTTATTGCTTGAAAGTAAGGTGCTATATGTATTCTATAAACATTTTTAATAATAATTTTACCAAGATTAAGATTAATAAAAACTAATTTACGGTATTAGAAACGAAAATGAAAAACTATTCCACTTGGCCCATATCGCCCCATGCAATGGGGCGGGATGGACCATGCACTAGGGCGAGATGGGACAATTTGTTTTGGGTACAGTGGGGCGGGATGGGCCGGGTGGGGAAAATGAGCCACTTAATTTTCTCGTAGGCCATACATTTTTTTTGTAACTTTTTGTAATAATATCAGATATACTTTTATCCTACACAACTTTCTAAAAAAATTTTCGCTTAATGTTAAATAAATTTTTATAAAAGGGGAATTGATATTTACAGACCTCTATTCGCTTATTTTGCCTTTTGTTTAAAACGCCAAGATTTAATTAAAATAACACATTAGATGTTTTTCCGACAGTTATTTAGATAGCTTATTTATTAAACTTAAAGTTTTTGACAGATTTATATATAATTG
>JAUEJJ010000032.1:2206692-2217018 GCA_032164275.1 Synergus coniferae
TACGAGAGAGTTGCAGTTTAGAATTTATTGTGAGAATAAATAGTTAAGATTTCGGAGAAATTTAGAATTGAGAGATTAAGATTTGTGAGAGTTGAGTGTACCGAAAAATAGAAATCCCAACATTATAAAATTCCCGAACGAAAATTGTCGAGAACAATATAAAATAGCCCACACTGTAAAATTCCCGACACTAAAAAATTGTCGACCCTGGAAAATTCCCGAAAATATATCTAAAAATGTTTGAAAACTATTTTTACATTTTTAATTATTTATTTCTTTATTAAAATAATTTTTTTCGTGAATTTTCCAATGTCGGGAATTTTATATTGTCGACAATTTAGGACTGAAAATTACCGAAAAATAAAAATCCTGACATTATAAAATTCTAGACAATATATGTATAAAATTCCCGACATTGGAAAACTCCCGAAAAAAAGTATTTTAATATATAAATAAATAATTTAAATAATATTTTAAAAACATTTTTTCATTATTCTGTATTTTAAAAATAGTTTTCGTTTTCAAACATTTTTAGAGATCTTTTCGGGAATTTTCCACTGTAGGGAATTTTCAAGTGTCGGGAATTTTTAATTTCGGGAACTTTATAATGTCGGAATTTTTATTTTTCGGGAATTATTTATTCGGGAATTTTACAGTGTCAGAAATTTTATTTTTTGGTATTTTATTCTTCAGTCGTCCCGTAATTTCGGGAAGTTGAAATTTCAGTATGTAATTTTCTGCTCTTTTAAATAAATATTTTGGGTATAAATAAATTTCATTAATAAGAATTTTCTCGGTAATATTATTTTTATTTGGGAATTTTGACTTTCGGAAATTATTTTTTCGGTATTGTTTTACATTCAGGATTTTGGTTTATCGGCAAAAACATGTTAGTCCAGAATTTTTGCCCAAAAATTTATCCAGTTTTTAAAAAATGTGTACTATTGATAAAAAATTTTTTTGAAGAAATTTTAAACAAGTTTTGCGCAAAAATTTTATATATTTTTTGAAATATAAAAATTTCTTTAATTTCTGGGAATTTGAATTTTCGGTAATTAGAAATTTTCGAGATATCGAATTTTTCAGGTTTATTTTTTTTTACAATATTGTTCTTAATTCTTTTATTTTTTAAATATAATTTTTCATCTTTTGTTTTATCCATTTTTTAAAAATAATTTTTTATAAGCTGTATTGTTTTTGAAATTTCCAGCGTTAGTATACAATCATGCCAGATCTTTCTCATCTCAAGCTACAGCAGAAAACTCAACCGAAACAAATTACCACAGCATAATAAAAGACACAGAAAAAGCCACAGGTAAAAAATCTAATTTACTTTCTTCAAATAAAAAAAAAGTAGTTCTCAACCAATTTTTCCAAATGTTCTTTAATCATTTTGTTTTTTCTTTTTTCGCAGGTGAAAGTTCCAAATTTGAATTCCAATCAGAAACGAGAATGCTACTCGACATTGTTGCAAAGTCTCTTTACTCTGATAAAGAGGTAATATTTTTCAGTATTTAAACCTCGCCAAATTTCTCGAAACTATTTCATACACTACTCTTAAATTTAAATACATCAAAGATTACATTTATTTCTTTTTAATACGTTAAAAGGTATCAAAATGTTGCTTAAAATGAGCCCAGGACGAAGTCACTTTGTCAATTTTTTAAGAAGATATTGCTTGGACTTATTTCATTCTATGAAATCTGATAGACTTATTGAAATAATTGTACAATTATTTCTCTGTGTTTTACACGGCCTTACATTTGGATCTAAAATTCAAAAGTTATTAATATTTTTAGAAAATATTGAGATTTGATGTTTTCTTTTTTTTGCAAATTCTTCTTAAACTAGCTATGAATTCGATCTCAGGTGTTCCATGGTATTTATACTTTTTGTGCTCATTTTTTGGGCACCTTGCTTCCTCATAGACGAAGCATCAAGCATTGTTTTCTCGAAGTAAAACATCTTGTATCAACTTTAAATTATACCAGTATTACCTTACTTGACAAATGTCAAATACCAAAATTCTAATCAATTAATATAACTTCCTTCATATTAAATTAAATGGATTAATCTTACAGCTCAATCGATTCGACAAAAGGAATCTTTCTTCTCTTTACATAAGTTTTGAATTTTTATTTGAAAAATTAGTGGAAAAATTAATTTTTAAAAATTACAATTATTTATAACTATTATTTTCCAATGAAGTGCATTAATCATATATGTAGGTCAATCGATTCATCTCGACACAAGGAGTCTTTTTTCTTCTCATATAAGCTTTGAATTTTGACATGAAAAGTTATAATTGAACTAATGAAATTTATTAAATTTATAAGGCAGTCGATTCGTCTGGACACAAGGAATATTTCTTCTTCTTACACCCTCCTTGAATTTTGATTATTTGAGAACTTATAGTTGAAAAATCAATTTTACAAAAATTATAAATGTACATAAAAATCTTAATATTCAATATTTTAAAAAGTCATTGGGCACATTTTGAGATATTGGTGGTACAAATATATCCTACAAATTTCATTAATTTATCTACAATTATTTTCAAGTTATAGCGGCAAATAAAAAAGGGGGACATCCACACACAGCCAAACACACACAGACACACACACACATCCACACACGCGCGGACAAGGACAATTTTATTGATGAGAACGTTGTATTAGACATTTATCAATTGAGAGAAGTGTAATTAAACCATTTTTAAAATATTGGAAAATGTAACGACTACAAAGCTTCTTCTACGAGGAAGCAAAAAATTGACAAAATGACTTCGACCTGTACTCATTTCAAGCATAATTTTGATACCTTTTAACATACTTAACAGAACTAAATGTAATCTTTGATGTAATTAAATTTAAGAGAACTTAAACAATTATTATTTCTAATTATTATTAAGCAATTTATTATTTATAATTTTTTTCTCTTATAATTTATTTCTATTTTGATATCGCTTGAAGCTATAATTTATGTATATAATAAATGTAAATCTGATTTATAAAGTAAAAATTGTGAAATTGTGAATTCTAATTTTAGGTTTTTATTCGAGAATTAATATCAAATGCGAGCGACGCTCTGGAGAAGCTTCGCTATTTAAGGTCGAGTGAGAATTTATCTGTTGATGAGGGAGGAGATCGAAATTTGGAAATTCATATCGCCACTGATAAACAAAACAAGATTCTTACAATTCAAGACACTGGAATTGGAATGACTCGTGAGGAGTTAATTTCCAATTTGGGAACGATTGCTCGTTCCGGTTCTAAGGTAAAGAAAAACAAAAAATAATAATAAATATAATCATAAAAAAAAGTCCCGGTTCTTTTCTAGTTTATTCTCGATTTAAAAAAAAAATTAATTAAAAAAAATTATAGGAAATTGCTCTATTTTGTATTTATTTTATTAACTAAATGATATTCTCTTTTTAATGTATTTGCAATTTGAATAATTTCAAATTGAAAGCTTTTTAAATCAAACAATTTAGAAGAAAAAAAATTCAAAATTGTTTCGCTTCAATTTTAAGCAATTTTATTATTTACTATCCAAACTTTTTAGGCCTTCTTAGAGAAATTGAAAGAAAAGCAAGGTTTTGATGCTTCGAACATCATTGGTCAATTTGGAGTGGGATTTTACAGTGCCTTCATGGTCGCTGATAAAGTCGAAGTTTTTACAAAATCCTATACAAAGGATTCCGAAGGTCTTCACTGGGTTACCGATGGGTAAAACTATTAATACAAATTTTTAAATTTCTTAAAATATTAATAAAAAATGCTATTATATCATAAATATATATTTATAATTAAAATTAATTTCTCGAAATAGATCCGGAAGTTACGAGATTTCCAAAGCAGAAGGAGTACAGCTGGGAACGAAAATAGTTTTGTATCTTCGCCTAGATTGTCGAGAATTCAGTGTCGACGGGACAGTAAATCGTAATTATATTTATTAATTTAATCTTATTAATTAATTTAATTATAAATTTTTATAAAAATTTATTAAATTTACAACGAGGATTTATGATTCAAATTTTGAGTATATAACGGATTTCAAAATTTCAAAGACTTCAGAAAATATTAAATAGATTTTAAGGGATAGAAAAAGATTTCTAGGAAATTTAAAGAATTTCATGGAATTTCAAGATGTAAAATTTTTTAAAAGGATTTTTAAAGATTGTATTGGAATTTAAAAGATTTCAAAAATTTTGTAAGAATTTTAACCAATATTTTTAATCAATTTTGAATTTTATGCAGGTATTATTAAAAAGTATAGCAACTTCGTGGGCAGTCCGATTTACGTCAATGGAAAAAAAGTCAACGTTATTCAGGTTTGAAGAATTTCGAGTTTTTTAATTATAAAATGGGTAACTCCATATTAAATTCATAAAAGAATTCAACTCACTGATTTTTTTGTAAATCTACCAAATTTATTATACGTACAAAAATAAAAATACTCAGATAGTTTGCTCTACAATTTGTTTAAATAATCGCATTTTTATTTTTATCTAATTTTAAAATTCACTATTTAAAAGTTTGGAAACTTCATAACAATTTGTAGCGTTCGGCTCAATTTTGATCGAAGTAATTAAAAAAAATATATATATTTTTTAACCTTCATTCTAAAATTTTTAAATAGATAATTTTGAAAATGGAAAAGAGAAATCAAAGAGTAAAATCTCTTAAGTTTTTTTCTTTTTATTTGTCTAATAAGTTTGATAAGATTAAAAAGAAAATTCTCTATATGAATTTTTTTTTATTTTACATAGTTTTCAAAATAATTGATAAATAATTCATAAGTGATATTTTTCATTTCCTTGAAATTGTAAAGATTATATTCAAATATTAAATATAAAATATTGACTTTTTTTAGCCTTTGTGGACACTGGAACCAAAAGACGTAACTCCAGAACAGCACGCCGAATTTTATCGATTTATCGGAAATTGTTACGATGCCCCTCAATTTACATTGCATTATTCAACTGATGCACCGATAAATATCAGAGCACTGCTTTATTTTCCTGGTGATAAGCCAGGACTTTTTGAGTCCAGTCAAAATACTTCGGTCGGTGTGTCTTTGTATAGTCGGAAGATTTTAATAATGAGCAAAGCCGATGCTATTTTGCCAAAGTGGCTCAGATTTATTAAAGGTGTAGTCGATTCAGAAGACATTCCTCTTAATTTAAGCCGAGAGTTGCTGCAAAATAGTGCTCTTATTACGTGAGTTTTAAAAAAATTAATTTTTCTATGCAGATAACTTTAAATTTCTATATTTAATAAAGGATGTTAGATCCAAGTTCAAACTTCAAAATTAAATTTAATTATTTTACTCAACAAATATTTATTTACAATTATTTGTTATGTAATATGAAGAGATCGAATTTTGAAGTTAGAACTTGAACCCAATACACCTAAATTGCAATTTAAAAAAAAATTACTCCATCGATTCCAATTTGATATTATTGCAGACTTTTAACTTTCATCTCATAAGTTTTTAAAAACTTTGTATGGAAACGTTTTCATAATTAAAATGAAAAACAAATATCTTTAATATAAACAGGGTGGCCACATTTTTGGGAAGTTAAAGAAATGTCAGAGAAATGCGAGTAATTTCGAAGGAATTTCCTTTCATTCTATAAGATCCTCTGGGTTTCTAATAACTTCAAGAGATTTCTACAATATTTAAAAAGATTTGTGGAGTTTTAAAGGATTTCATGGAATTTTAATAGATTTTATAGAATTTATAAAATTATAAGGAATTTTATAGAATAATTTTAAATATGGTAGTGGAATTTTCAGAAATTTAAAAATGTTTTTAAAAATTGCAAGAAATTTTTTTAAAAAGGATTTTGTTGAATTTTGAAGGATTACATGCAACTTTAAAAGATTTTTAGAGATTTTAAAATATTTTGAATTTAAGAGATTTCAAATGATTTTGACAACAAATTTGAGGGGATTTCGTGGAATTTTAAGCCGTTTTAAGGAGTTCAAAGGATTTTAAGAGATTTTTTTATTGTTAAAAGTTCTGTATAATTTTAGGGGATTTCAAAATATTTCATTGAGTTTCACAAGTTTTAAACTGATATTATGCAAAATTTTTGAAAAATTTCAATTGCATTATTATTGAAAATTTATTTGCATTTTTAATACTTTTCTGTGAGGGAAATTTGTCCGAAAGTCAGGGAAATGTCAGGGAAATTGAAAAATTGGATTTTGTGGCCACTCGGTATAAAAAAAATATAATAAATTTTTTCTTTTTTAAAGGAAACTTCGAAATGTTCTTACTTCTCGAATTCTGAAGTTCTTATACGATCGATCAGTGAAACAAACGGAGGAATTTAATCAGTTTTACAAGCACTACGGATTCTTTTTGAAAGAGGGAATCGTAATGAGCAACGATACAACAGAAAAGGTAAAAAAAAAAACGACATAAGCGATTTCTTCTCTTTTTATGAAATTTTTAAAATCAAGTTTGGGGGTCACCTTTTCTTTAAAAAGTTACAAAAATGAATTTAAAAGTACGAAGTCTTTACATATATTTCTACATTTTTAATATTTAGGAGAACATTGGAAAACTTTTACGCTTTGAGTCTTCCGCCAAAGAAACTGGAGAATTAGTTAGTCTTCCGGAATATTGTAAGAGATTAGCAACTGATCAAAAAGATATATTTTATTTAGCAGCACCAAGGTAATTTTTCACTTTGTTAAATTACATAAACTCATTATAATATTTGCATTTTAGATTATATACATAAATAGAAATTACAAATGTTATTTTCCATCTATAACTTTAACTGTATTTTTTAGCCGAGCTTTAGCTGAACAATCGCCCTATTACGAATCCTTTAAAAAGCGAAATCTCGAAGTACTTTTCTGCACGGAACCTTACGACGAATTGGTGTTGATGCACTTGGGGAGAATAAATAATCATAATCTCACTTCCGTGGAAAAGGAAATGCGACAGGACAAAGAAGCTGGAAAAGCAGATCAATTTGGTAAATTATTTACTTTTTAATTCGAATATAGAATATAAAATTTAAAATAAATCCCTTTATGACAGTAATATTAAATATAAGTTTTATAATAATTTAACAGAGTCGCTCAACAAAGGAGATATCGACAATTTAATAAGCTACATAAAGAAAGTTTTGGACAAAAAAGCTTTCGAAGTCAAAACTACAAATCGTCTCGAGTCTCATCCGTGTGTGGTTACAGTTCAAGACATGGCGTCAGCGAGGCATTTTATCCGAACACAAAGTCATCAATTGGATGAAAGTGCGAGATATACTCTCCTTCAACCTCGTTTCGAAATTAATCCGAATCATCCCATAATTCAGAAACTCATTAAACTTAGCAGCTCGGATTCAGAATTGGCCGAACTTCTCACAAAACAGGTTAAAGTTTATGGATTTTTTATGAGAAATGAAAATCCTGGATAATAAAATTCCCGTCATTATAAAATTACCGATATTATAAAATTACTATCACTAGAAAATTTCCGATAGTTTATAATAATCCTGGAGTTGAAAATGTTGATAGTGAAAAAATGAAAAATAATTTTAACATTTGAATAATTTAAATTATTTACGAATAAAATTATTTGTTCTTTTTTTTTTTTTTTTTTTTCAATTTTCCAATGTCGGGAATTTTATAGTGTCGGGGATTTTACAATGTCGTTAACTTTATAATGTCAATTTTCCTTCGGGAAATTTATAGTGTCCGGAATTTTAGTATCAGTAATTTTATTTTCAGGATTTTTCAATCGTCCTCATATTTTAATTAAATTCATGAGTATTAATTTAATTTAGTAATTATGAGTATTGAGAATTAATAATACAAATGCAAAATAAGATTTCTATCAATTCAACTGGAAATTATACAATTTTTAGACTTAAAATGTATGAAAATTAAACCAAGAGTATTTTAATATTATAATTTCTCTGTTTTTCAAATTTTGTATCTGAAGTTATTATCGAGAATATGTATTAATATTCAGAACTCAATTTTTTATTTTTATTGATTTATTCTATCCTTTTAAAATTTTAATACAGCCAGTATAAAATAAAAAGATTAAAATTGTATGCTTTAAAATTCTAATTGTAAGCATTTCAAATATAAAAATATTGAATTTAAAGTTTAAAGTTTGTCAATTTTTAAAACGATCGTGCTAATTATTTTTCAGTTTTAAATAATTATATAAATTTGTAGGCTTGAATCTAATTTTATAATAAATTCTCAATTTGAATTTCTTCAATTATAATAATCATTAATAAAATTGTTCTTCTTCCAGTTGTTTATGAATGCAATGGTTGGCGCTGGACTTGTAGAAGATCCTCGAACATTGTTGACTTCTATGAATGAATTGTTAACAAAGGCATTAGAAAAACATTAATTTATGGTAAGAAAAGAGATGAAAATTTTGTACATATTGTTTAAATAAATAAGATACTTTTTATATATTAATCTCAAAAGAACGCGTTAACGCCTCAAATAATAAATTTTAAATAAACATTATCTTCTATATGGATCATTGACAAAAATCGTGTGGCGATCTGCTTTTTCCCCCGTGATTAATTCGTCTCCGGACGCTTCAGTTGTCCAGAATTTAGGTATTTTTAAAGACTAATAAGTAAAAAAAATATAGAAATCATTTATTTTCCTACCACTTTTACATTACTAAGTTAAGAAGCTAGTAATGAGTGCGCGGTAGCGATTATGTTAAGTGTAATTTTGCACATGTGTGTGCGAACTTCTGGCAATAGAAAAGTGACCGCATTAAGTTAAAGCATTAAGGCTTGGCGGTACGTTTATCTGGTCCTAAATTTTTACAAGGTTTCTATCCGGATCTTATCTGATCGCTGTAGGGTACTTTATAATACTTTGCGCTGATGAGAATTGTTAATAGCGAATATTTGATTTCTAGTTCCTTTCAACGGAATGGAATGCGGTAGAACCGGATAGCAGACGGATTTTCATCAACGATTATCATTAGCGCAAAATACGGTACAGTAACCGTATAAGAACCGGATGAAAACCTAGTTTGGTATCTGCAAATAGATACCGGGTATATACCGGATAGAAACTCACTTTTGGCTTTGATTATAGACCCGGTAGAACCCGGGTTGGAACATTTTTTTGAGTTTGCAAGTGTTTCATTTGTGGTTCAGTTCGTCGGATAGAAACCGGATAGAACCGAGTAGAAGATGGACTTTGTTCTTAGATTCTCATCAATTCAAAGTACCGTACGGTGACCGGGTTTGGTACACTGTTAAAAAAATTCATACAACTTTACACCATTGGTGTACAGTTTTAAACGCGTGGTGTTAAAAAATTTTGGCAGGAATAATTGAATAAACACTATTTGGTGTTATTTTCATAAAAAGTATGAATGTCACACCTTCCGGTGCGATATTCCACGTTAGTGCGATGTTTACGTCAGTTTGTTGCAACATTCATACCAAAATAGTGTAATAAGAACATAAGAACCACGGGATAGCATTTCCACAGTCGTCAATACACGTCAATAGCCGTGTATACATTTGACGCATTTGACGATTTTCAGTGCACAGAGTTTTTTAACAAAATTGCAAATTGTTATTTATTTTGTGGGTAATTAATATAGTTCGTCGCGTCTGAGTGGTATATCGTGGTTTTGAGCTTAAGCGAGTTGAACATGACGCATGAACTACAGAAAGTTATGTTCAGCGGAGAAGTCATTTGAACGAAAATACCTTTGTGTCCAAAACTAGTGGGGTGCATAAAGATACGATATGATCGTTTGTCTCGTTGGATTTTGTTCGAAATACGAGCAATTTTCTAAACGAGTTTTTCGTATGTTCACTTGTTATTTATCGTCTCATATCGTCTCAAAAATTGCGAACAACTTCTCATTAGATGTAAAATGACATTTTAGTCAAAGTCAAGTAACACAAGCAAATACAACTGTCAAAGCGATGTCTGGCGAAGAAGTGGAAATTTGCGAGTCAGCAAAATCAGATTCCCTCCAAGAGATGGATGTAAGATCTTCAAAGTATTAATTAATTCATATCAATTTAATTTAATAATAAATAAATTATTAATCTTCTTAACATTAACGTAATAGATATATTATTTCAAATTAAATCATGTTCTTTTTGAAATCAAAAATTAATATAATATGATCTGATTTTTTCTTGATTAATTAATCGATTCTGTTTAATTTTAAATCACAAATATATTGAGTGTTTTAAAAATTAAAACAATTTTCTCTGTATAGAAATTATCTTCTTCTAATTAAAGACAGATAAATTAAAATTTGTTGCAGTAAAATATTTTTAACCAAATA
>JAUEJJ010000032.1:2226490-2237413 GCA_032164275.1 Synergus coniferae
TTGGTATAGTGGATCTTCTTGATGGCACATATATAATGTAGTATATAAAATTGATTAAATTTCTTAAATAAACAATTTTTTTCAACTCGAAAATTTATTAACATATAATATCCATAAAAATCAACCTAAATTGCTCATTCTTCGTGGAGTGGATGCCCTTGATGGCATGAACGTACTATAATAATTAAAAGTGACTAATTTTGGACAAGATCGGCGAAAATCGCATCGTAACTCTAAATAGCTGCCTGTACACGTTGCCTTAATGGGATAATAGTAATTATGTACAAAATTGCATATATTGGAACAGTCTTTGCTTGAGAGCACAACGAAGGGTGATGAGTCGTCACACTGAGGTTTGCGTGATGCTGCCGGTAATCCAGGCTCGGCCGTTGTTCTTCCCCTCAGTAATCTCGTATTCTGAATCATCTATTTCGCAGAGATTCGTGGAGAGATCACTGTTACTGGTGGCGCCACCTAGGAGTGAATTCCTTTCCTCGAGAGTGGTGATAACAGAGCCGATTTCGTCGACGTCGTCACCCTTATGGCATCGATTGCGTCGTGTGCTTGGGAAACCGTAAGGCACTACGTCGTCTTCCTCCTCGTCAGACTCGAGGCCGCCAAGGCGACCATTTAGCGGGTGCGTCTCGTTCTCCGTGTCTGTGTTGATGTTGTAGTGTGGAAGGTACGAGTTTGGATGCCTCAAGTAGCTTTCGGAATCCTTGTACTTATACTCACCCTCGCCGCCACTATCCAAGGGATTCAATCTTTGCGTTTCCGGACAAAAGTGTTCCGAAAAGTCTGTCCCGCACTCTGAATCCCCCACATACTCGGATTCTTGGTCTTCGTTTAGGGTTTCGATATCTCGAGTTGGATCTACAGGACCATGCACTGAAATTAAAGTTAGACTTTTTAAATTTAAATCTTGCGAAATTCAACTTCAACTTGAATTCTAAAGTTCTATTGAGGTCTCAAACTGAAAATTTCTAAAATTAAAATTAAAGCATTAAGGTACGTTTATCTGGTCCTAAATATTTACATTTATAAGAAAAAAATTATTTTGAAACTTTTTTTTTAAATAAAAATTTAGGACTAGATAAACGTACCTTAGCATATTTTCTTTAATTTTAGAAGTTTTCAGTTTGATATCTCAATAAATTTAGAAGTAACGTTGCAGAGAACAAAATGTCGGTAAAGTAGTGATCATAAAAGTACTACATGGTCTTAATTTGGTACAGAATTAAGGCCGTGTATCAGTTATCCGATCCCTACTTCACAAAATATACTAAATATACTAAAATATATTATATATTATATTATACTTTTATTTAAGAAATGAGTACTACTACAGAGTGAAAAAATATCTATTTAAAATAATTTCCAAATAAAATGAAGAGATGGAATTTTTAAATTAGAACTGATAGGATTTTTATGAAAAAATAAAAATACTTACTAGACGGTAACTGATGCGTGTTGGACTCGTTACTTTCGTTACTGTGGAAGCTGGACGAGTCCGGAACCTCACTTCCAGGAACTTCCGTGATATTGGGCAGGGGGTTCTGATTTGGCCTGACCCAGTCTGAACAGTCCCAGTGATACCCTATAAAATTGCAGTAGAAAATGATACTTACAAAAATATCATATAAAAGATATCTAGTCGTCAAAAGTTTAGGGTTTGATATTTTAGATAAAAATTTCTTGACCTGAGTCGCAAAGCGATCGTAAGCTCATTTGCAAGACAGAAAATCGAGAAATCCTATTTACAGGTAAGAAAGCACATTCTTTTCAGTTGAAGGAGAAGCAAAGCAGTGGCGTAATTATTTTTCTTATTTTATATATCATTTGTAGTTTTTAAATGTAAAAATGGGTTGTTTGCTATATTTATCTTTTTTAAACTCAAAATTAATATAAATCAAATTACTATTTAAGAATTGCAAAAAATTTAGAAAAAAATTGTACTCGGACCAGGATTCGATCCCATGCTGCTGATCGATAGACCAACGCGTAGTCTACTGAGCTGCTATTTAATCAACATATATTAAAATTAGAGACTTTTTCACTCTATAGGAAAATTTCTATTTAAAAAATGAGTGGCGCTGTAGAGAGAATAAATATCTAATTATAATATTTGTTTAATAAAGTGAGGAGATAGAATTTTGAGTTTAGAACTTGTGTCCAAAATCCTTAAGGCCATGTATTAGTTACCCAATCCCTACTTTATCGGCATTTTCTTCCCTGCAATGTTATTTATATATTTATTGAAATATCAACTTAAAAATTTCTAAAATTAAAGAAAATATACTAAGCTACGTTTATCTGGTTAAAAGTTTTTAGTGCAAATAAAAAAAACTTTAAAATTAATTATTTTATTAAGTGTAAATATTCAGGATTATATAAAAGCACCTTACTGCTTTTACCTTAATGTTAAAAATTTTCAACTCCACATCTCTATAAATATAGACACGGCGTTGCTGGGAAAAAATGTCGATAAGGTAGGGATCGGACAACTGATACATTGTCTTAATGCGCAGTAAATTTCATCCGAATATATTATATGCCAAAAATATTTTACGCCACTGAAGCAGGGGGCATTAGCTTACCGCCGACAATGCGAGGATCATCCTCATGAGTTGAAAGAGATGTAAGGGAGGTCCCACCTCCGTGAGGCATCCTCCGGGTAGAGTTTAATAGAAGTCCTCCAGTGGTCAGCTCTGATACCACTGGGCTCGCTCGTTTCAGGTCTGTTAGTACACACACAACACACTCTTGTTAATCATACTTTGCTATAAATTCCAGACTCGCTCCAAACATTTTTCCATTGAAAACAATTTTTTTCTCCACTTCAATTTTTCAATTACATGTAAAAACTCAAGACATCATCGAATAGATTTAAAATTTTGAGGATCAGGAATACTCAATAATGGCGCAAAGCTACCCACCATTTTAAAATTTTGTAATATTTTCTTTTACATCTTTTAGAGTTTAATCATGTTTCTGAAATATGAAAACACGCCGAATGGAAGGGCTTTTACTTCTGAAACCAACGACATTTTGTATCCACTTCGAAAATTCATTTCTGGATAAAATGGACAAAAATAATCAGGACTTGACAATTTTTTCAAGATATAATTTATTCAATGGCACAAATCTAAACCTGGTATTAAATTTACGGATTTCTTTTTTTTTGGACTTTCTACTGTTTCGATAATGTCTGAAATGTGAGAGAAGACTCCAAATGGAAGGGCTTAGGTTTGTAAATCTGACGCCATTTTGCCTCCTCATTGAAATTAATTTTCTCTATAAAACGCAAACAAATAATCAGAACTCGCTCATTTTTGGAAGACGTAATCTCTTCGACGGCACAAGTGGAAGGCTTGAAGAAAAAATGTAAAAATCTAAATTGGAGTGATGTTTTCAATGGAGAAAGTTGTGCGAGTGGACGAGAAGAGCTAAGTGAGCCGCAAGGCATGCCAGAAGCGAAAATAAAAAGGTAAGAAGCTACATCAAGGGGGGAAAAAGGCGATGGCGACTCACCGTTTTTGATTTTAGCGGCATCCTGGATGAAGGAAGCGAGCTGCATTTGTTCCTGCCAAGTAGGTTTGTGAAGACTGTCAGTGTCGCTCCCTCCGGCGTTACTTCCCACGGGATTCGAGTGACCTAATGAGGGAGGAGGTACGGGAGTACTGCGGTTTAAATTCCGCAGATAATCGGGAGGAAAGTTCTCCAACTCGTCACCGGCGCTGCCGTAACTTCGCAGAGTGTCCAAATTATTTAAAGCCACTGCTGCGGTGTTACTGTACGCGACTGGCTCGTTGTTCGAGCTGGGAGTATAGGAAGCGGGTCTGGGAGGACATTGGGGAGGTTCTCTCTGCAAAAAAAAAACACACAAAAAAACCTTAAACTCAAAGCACACACTTTTTGGTGAAGGGGGCGATTTTTTATGTAGCAGCAAACTTAAGAAAAATGCAAAAAGAGAGAGAGGTTCACGAAGCGAGAAAAAAGTCCTTTGGTTAGTATTTTTGGATCCAAATTCTAACACCAAAAATTCAATCTCTCACTTTATTCACAATCATTATTAAATTATTGAATATTCATGAATTTTAAGGGCATGTATTACAGAACGATCCCTACCTTACCGGCATTTCCCTCTGAAACGTTACGTCTACATTTATTGAGATATCAAATTGAAAACTTCAATAGTTAAAGATAAAGCATTAAGGTACGTTTATCTGGTAGTAAATTTTTATAAAAATAAAACAAATTTAAAAAAAAAAAATTTTTATAAATGCAAATATTTAGGACCAGATAAACGTACCTTAATGCTTTGACTTTAATGATTGAAATTTTCAATTTCATATTTCAATAAATGTAGACGTAATGTTGCAGAGAAAAGTGTCGGTAAGGTAGGGATCGGAAAAATAATTCATGGCCTTAAGGTTCGAAGTTGAACTGAAAGACACTTAAATTAAAATTTAGCTCACATACTTTTGGATTTATTTTAAGACTAACACTGTTTTAAAGAGAATTTTAACGCTCGATTTTTGAAACAGGTTTTTATCCTTTTTTTTTTTCATAAACAAATATATAACGAAAAATGATTAGTCTCACAATAATGAGTGAATTTTATAAAAAAAAAAAATCCCCGAAAATTTAAATTCTCGAATTGAATAGAATTAAATAAAATTACATGCAGTTGAATATAATTGAATGGAATTAAATAGAAATTTTAAGAAATTCCATAAAATTGAAAACAATTGAACAAAATTCAATGGCATTGAAGTAGATTAGATGAAATTAAGTCAAAATAAATTAATTGATTAGAATTGAACTGAAAGGGATTCACTAAAATTGAATTAATGGATTTTAATAGAATAAAATGAAATTGAATCGAATTGAATGAAATTCAGTGAATGAAGTTCAGTGGAATTTGATGCAACTCGATGAAATGAACGAGAAATTATCAAAATTAAATGTATTAAAGAAGTAATAATTTTTCTCGTAAATTTCTGCATTAAAAAAAATAAAAACCTTTTTCAAACATTGACAACTAAAATTTCCTTCGAAATAGCGTTACCCGATTCCTACCTTCCTGGAATTTATTTCTCTGTAAGATAAATTTTGTTATAATATAAAGATAACGAGTTTAAAAAATGTACAATTAAAGAAAAAATAATAAGATACGTTTATTAACTCTTAAATATTTATACTACCAAGAATTTCAAAAATTTTTAACTCGATATCTTCAGAGCATTTGTTACCATATGAGCAAATTTAGAAAACTTGGATTTTGCCACACTTTTGACTTTTTTAAACAAATAATAGTGAATATACGTTATCACTCGGTTCATAGATATAAATTTGATCCAATGGTAAAAGTAGCACGTGCTCATAATAATTATAACAACAGTTATCTTACATGGAAAAAATGCCGGTAAGGTAACTAAGCGTAAGCTTCGGATTGATGAAATTCATTTCGATCTAATCCGAAGGAAGTTTTCAATCCGAATTAAACCGAGGCCCATTCAGAATTAATCCGAATATTTAATCCGAATGAATCCAGTCAATCCGAATTAATCAGAATTAATCCGAACTTTCAATCTCAATAAATTCCGGTCAATCCGAATCAATCCAAATGAATCTGGCCAATCAGAAGTTTCAATCCGCATGGATCCGAATTAATCCGGTCTATCCAAATCAATCCGAATGATTCCGAAAAATTTGGATAAACTGGGATTGATTCGGATTAACCGGATTCATTCGAATTCATGCTGATTAAAGGTTCGGATTGATTTTGAATGCGCCTCGGATTAATCGGATTGAAAACTTCCTTCGGATTAGATCGGAATAAAACTGTTTGATTCGGATAGAAATTCCGGAATGATTCGGAAAATTTCGGATTAGTTCGGAATGAATTTCAATTCGAAGCCTTCGCTAGGGTAGGGATTGAATATCTGATACATGGCCTTCAGAATTGCAGGCTAAAGAACTGGATCTCAAAAGTTCACTTTCTTCCCACTTACGTACCGCCTCCCCAAAAGTTGTCATGCCTTCCTAAAAAACAAAACCTGAAACATTACCTGTATAACTTCCAGATTACTCAGCTTGGAGCTCCTCTTGAACTCGTGATCGTTCGTCCTCGCCGAGTTGAGTACAATCTGCTTCCTCGTTTCATTATTGATATGATTCGCCCTCGCCCTCCTCCTCTTTCCCCTCATTTTCCTGCACGCGACGAATATCACAATCAGGACGACCTTCGCCACCAGCGCCACTCCGATCCACATCAGTTGGAACTCCGTGATATTAAAGTTCCTCGAGATCATGGACGTGAAAGCCGGACTTCCGCAATTCACTCCTGTCATATTCGGAGGACAATTGCACCGATAGCTTCCAATTTCATTGACGCAAGTCGCTCCATTCGCACACGGATTATTCTCACACTCATTAACATCAGTCTCGCACCTCTCTCCCAAAAATCCCGCGCACTTGCAGATTGGTCCGCTGTTTCCCTCCTCACAAATCCCACCATGAATGCAGGGATTTGGACTACAATATCTCCCAAATTCGCACCTCTTCCCACTCAAACTCGGACCCACACACTCGCAGAGAAAATCTCCACCCTCGGGAATAACTCTGCATCTTCCGCCGTACAAACACGGGGAGGATGCACACGGATCGGTATCAATCTCGCAAGCGACACCTGTGAACCTTCCATGGCACTCGCAGTCGTACTTGTCCCCTCTCGACTCCTTGCAAGTCCCGCCATTTTGGCAAGGCTGTGAGCCACAAATTCCAGGTGGCGCTAGAATAATTCCCGGGTCGCAGCTGAACTCCACATTCGCGAAACGCTTTAGCACCGCGACGCTGCTAGCGCCACTCATATGGAGTGGGACGCTGATCTTGGCGATCCGCATGTCATCCATGCAGCCGACGAATCCTCGCTGAACATCCTCGAAGCCCAAGATTGAGGGGTGTTGTCGAACCTCGGCTCCGAGGTACAAATCGTCTGACTGGAGGTTCAGGATGTCGTTTCCTCCAGGAGCGGAACCGTGCGCGAGATGTTTTCCATCAACGACCACCTTCGCTGAGTTCTTCTCCCGCTCAAGAAGGACTTCATGCCACTGACCGTCGCTCACGTAGACGCTGCTGACCCTCACGAGGCCTTCTCCACTCCCAAGGTCGAATCTGTACTGCACGACTCCGTTCGCGATTTCCAGAACGTTGTAGTCAACCTTCCCTGAAGCGTACATCAGGCTTCCGGTTGGCTGGACGGTTCGGATCCGGAGGGAGAGACTGAGACGGTCTTCGATAGTCTCCCGCACAATCGACTTATCGATCTTGTATCGAGCATAGCTCTTCCCGCTAAAAGAGATCGGGTTCCTCGGGATGTAGCAGGACTCGTCATGGCATTTCGAGATATCGATCTCGCAAGTCTGACCTGCGAAGCCTTCCGGACATTGGCAGGAGTAGCCCTGGATGGATGAGTCCGGGACGCAGATTTTGAACATTGGACAAGGGTCCCGAGCGCACTCGTTGACGACGACTTCGCAGTGGTTTCCGGCGTAGCCTTCCTTGCAGCTACACTCCATTTTTTGCTTGTGTTTTGGGGAAACGAAGCTCATCACGTCCGTCGAGACTGGGGAGATCTGCAAGGGGTCCAGGATTATCCGATCGAGGCAGTCACCGTAGAGACAATAACCTGTAAAAAAATGATCAAATTTAGTATTTGAATTTAAAATCCGTATCCGAGCAGACTAATTTAATTCTAAATGAATTGCAAGTCGAGACAAGAAAGCCTATCCGACTGAATACGATCAAATTCGAACTCAAATCAAGATTTCTATTTGATTTATTCTAACTTCGAAACAAGATTTTTATCCGACTGAAACCGTTCCAGTCCGTTTTTGAAACAAGGACTCGTATCCGATTTTATCCGGTCTAATCCGAAGTCGAAACAAGAATGACAGTCAGACTGAATTCTACTTAATCCGATTTTAATCCGAAACGAAACCAAAGACTTCTATCCGATTGAATTCAATTTAATTCAACTGAATTCGAACCAATTTGATTTTGAAATAAGGACTTCAATCCGCTCTACTTTGAAATCGTAACAAAAATCATAATCTGACTGAATTCGATCTAATCCAATTTTAAAACAAGGTCTCCTATGTAATTTAATACGATCCAATGCGAAATATTAGTAAGAATGACAATGCGAGTAAATTGGACTCAGTCGAGGTGAAATCCAAGATTTCTATCCGACTGAATATGATCTAATCTCAAACCCAATCCGGTTTTGAAACAAGGATTTACATCCAATTTAATCCGATCTAATCTAATCGGATGTAATCCGAAGGAAGTTTTCAATCCGATTAATCTGAGGCCCATTCAAAATCAATCCGAATGAATCGAAATGAATCCGGTCAATCCGAATTAATCAAAATTAATTCGAATTTTCAATCTGAATGATTTCTGTCAATCCGAATCAAACGGAACTTTCATGTCTAATGAACTCGGTCACTTCGAATGAATCCAATTTATCCAAATTAATTCGATTAATTCTGAAAAATTCTGATTTGTTCGGATTCATTCGGATTGACCGTATTTATTCGGATTGAAAGTTCGGATTAATTTTGATTGACCAGAATCATTCGGATTGAAAATTCGGATTAATTCTGATTTATTCGGATTGATCAAATTCATTCGGATAAAAAGTTCGTATTGATTTTGAATGTGCCTCGGATTAAAAACTTCTTTTGGATTAAATCGGAATGAAACTGTTTGGTTCAAATACAAATTTCAGAATAATTTGAAAAATTTCGGATTGGTTTGGAAAGAATTTCAATGCGAATCTTTCGCAGGGGGATTTTGTTTACGGTATTTTTCCACATTCGGAATTTTGATTTTTTCTTCAAAAATATGCTATTCCATAAGTGATAATTAAATTCTGATACAAACCTTTCGTGCACTTGAACCTGACGATCTCTTCGACAACCAACTTCGTTGACTCTTCCAGCTCCACCATGTGTTGGTTCATAGCTTCGCGGACCGACTCCGAGGTGTGGAACCCAATTGACTTCTTGACGGCGAAGAGCAGGTCAAGGTCGTTGTGAATTGCCTGTCGGATGGAGCGGCTGTGTTCAAGACTCGAACTGTTTCTGCTTAAACTGCTTCGTATTCCCGTAAACTTGAGATTTTGTCGGAGAGTCCTGGATTTGATGATGTTGGCCTCGTCGCTCGAGGGCTGAACGCTGATGATGACGACGTCCTTGAGTCTGCAGTTGAGGGAATTTCGAACCGTTCGAAGGAATCCTTTCCGATGAGAGAGGATGAAGTCCTCAGGACTGACTTCCCGGAATCTGATGATGACGGAGTTCTCGAGCATCTTCTCGTTGACAAGGTCGACATTGACCTTGACAATTGTGTAGGATGTGAATTTGCTGTCAGTGACGGTGACGTTGAGGCGGTATTCACCGACGTCGAGACGTGGAAGTGCGACGAGGGTACCGTCGAGTTTGTCGATTTGGAAGAGATCGGTGTTTGGGTTTGGAGTGGAAGGTGATAGGGAGTAGAGAAGAGTGTCGTATTGATCTTTATCGGAAGCGTGGACTCGACCAATAACTCCACCAGGATATTCGTCAAGATAGGAGTTGATGACGATTTCGAGAGGGGTCACGATCGGCGGATATTGAGACTCTTCGATGATTTTGACGACGACGAAGGCGTCAGAGTAGAGGGGCGGACTTCCGTTGTCGAAGACGCGAATGTGGAGGATGTACTTGTCCTTGACGCGGTTATTGAACTTGGTGGCAGTGCGGAGAGATCCGTCTTGCTCAAGGCGGAAGGCGTCGCCTTCATTTCCGGATCGGAAGTCAAAGGTGTAAGGATCGGCGTTGGGGGAAATATCGAGGTCGGTTACCATGAATTGAAGAACGACGTGGCCAATTGGTTTATTTTCTTGGACGACGGTTGTGTAATTGGGTTGGGAGAAGAGGGGAGGGTTGTCATTTGCGTCGAGAACTTCGATGTTCACCATTACGAAGCTGGAGAGGACTGGTAAGCCGGAATCCCGAGCGTGGATTTCGAGGACGAAGTTTGGTGTCTGGAATAAAGATAGGTATAATTAGTAGTTTCAAAGTCGATCTGTCAAGGGTGTTTTAAGTATTGAATTCTATCTATAAAAAAAGGGATGCTATCATCTCTGCTATCATATTACTCAAAAATAATGAACACATTGTTGATGCAAATCTGATTGGTTTTTTGTAAATTGCGCGAATTGTGTGAATGTGCCGAATTCAGATTATTTTAGTTGTCAAAAGAATGGCTTTACAGATGTTTTGAGGGATTTAATAAAATTTCATGGGATTGTAAGCAATTTTAAGGAATTTACAAGTATTTTGAGAAATTTAATGGGACTTTTAGAATTTTTAAGGTATTTGAGGAGATTTTGTGTGATTATAAATGGTATTAAGAAATTTTATGATATTTTTTGGGATTTTAAGTAATTTTAAGAACTTTTATGGAATTCAAGGGATTTTACGAAATTTCATTTGATTTTCAGAAATTTCAACTGATTGAACGAAATTTCATGGGATTTAAGTAATTTTAAAGGATTTAACAATATTCTGTGTAATTTTCAGTAATTTAGAGACTTTTAAGGGATATCAATGAATTTTACGAAATTTCATTGGATTTTCAGATGCTTTAAGGGATTTAATGAAATTTCATGGGATTTGCAATAATTTTAAGTAATGTAGAAGGATTCTGCGAAATTTAATGGGACTTTTAGAAATTTTAAGGGATTTGAGGAGATTTCGTGTAATTTGAAATGGTTTCTAGGAACTGTAAAATATTTTATGGGATTTAAAGTAATTTTAAGGGATTTTATAATATTTTATGGGATATTCAGTAATTTTAAGGACTTTTATG
>JAUEJJ010000032.1:2415133-2427645 GCA_032164275.1 Synergus coniferae
TTTTTTTTATTACTTTAAGATCAATTATAGTCAAACTATTTATGCAAAAATTAGGATCATGCTGCCATTTTCGCGCGCTCGTTCAAATCGTTCAAATGTAAAATAATCACTTCGTATAAATTTTCAAGTATAGAATTCGCTATAAAATACTAAATTATTAAGACTTTGAAATTGATTCTGAAAGTTTGAATTTTAAATTCGTCAAACCAGGATTCATTTTTTCGCATGTATTGCTGGATTTATTTTACTTCTTCGGCCCTGGTGGAAATCATTTTTAACTCTTCTGCTCACACTTCGTTAACTCCTTTAGAATTAAAATTCAAATGCATTTCTTTTTTTGCTTCTCATGACAAAGTAAATGATAATGAAATGAGAATTTCCAGATGAATTAAAGCTTGTTGAGGTGTATAACGTCGTCTGCTATTAACGAAAAAAGAATGTAAACGGAGAAATGGAAGACAGGATCTCATTTAACAATGTGCGAAATTCAATACGAGAGAAGGCAGGAAGGAGAAATGGAGCGTCTTCGAGAATATTGTCGAATATAAAGAGAGTGTCGAGTCGACAGTGTCGACACACTTGTAAACGACTGAAGTTCAATTCATTGACGCCAACGCAACGCTTGAGTTGATATTTTCCATTGATTTTTTTTTAATTCGAGAAGCTTTCTGCGAATTTAAAAAGAGGAAAAATAATATTGTACAAATATCATTCCACTGTCGGAAAATATAAAAGAAGAAAAAACTTACAAAGATGTTATTAAGTTTCTATTTCAGGAATATGTCTTGCAGCCTTTATTTTTGTATGAGATTGAAGTTTGCAACGTTTACGATAAACGAAAACGAAAAATTTTTACTTTTTCTAAAACATAGAAGATCCAAAATTTTCTGGTGGAATGTAGTTCTAAACAACTCAATAAATGACCCACCAAAGTTTCAATCCCCCGCGAATTTGGAACGTATCCTACTTCAATCCTTAAAACTAAAAAATTCACCAAAATTACCCTAATTCGTTGGGTCAAAATTTTATTACTGATAATATGTCTTTTCAATGCTAAAAGACATCTCAAAAAGTTTCATCCCTTCAGCTCATTTGGAACTCACCCCTATGTTATTCCTTAAAGCAAACAGTTATTAGTGAATATGAGGTGAGTTCCAAATGAGCGGGAGGGATGAAACTTTTCGGGATGTCTTTTAGCATTGAAAAGACATATTATCAGTAATAAAAGTTTGACCCAACGAATTAGGGAATTTTTGGTAAATTTTTGTAGGTCTAAGGGATGATATGGGTTTTAGGGAATAGGGTAAATTTGGTGAACTTTTAATTTTAAGGGATGAAGTAAGGTGAGTTCCAAATTCTCGATGGGGTTGAAAGTTTGGTGGATCATTTTTTGCGTTGTATACAACTACTTTCCACCAGAAAATTTTGGATCTTGTAAATTTTAGAAAAAAAGAAAAATCTTTCGTTTATTTAAACGTTGCAAAAAATGGGTTAAATGTTTTTAATTGGGATAGCACATTTACTACAATATTGTGTTATCTTTTCCAAAAACATAAAGGGTTTCGATATTAGCAAATTTTTTTGCCCACGGTACTTTATTTTGAAAATATCGTACTATCCTTTCCAAAAATATGTATAAGTGCTATCTCGATATAGTAAATGTTCTCGGTTTGGGTAATATACATACTGCTATAAAAATATTGTACTATTCTTTTCAAAAATATGCGCGGAAAAACCAAAATGGGACAATGTTTATCGTTGGGGTAATTTCGATATGAGTGAATTTTTTTGTCTGAGATAGTATATGTCGGAATATATTGTACTTTATTTTAAAAAACATAAGGCAGACTATGGATAATGGTAAATTTTTTTATTTAAGGTAGTATTTGTATGAAAACTTTATACTATCCTCCTTTAAAAAATAAGGAGAGTTCTCGGTACGGGTCAATGGTTTTGGTTAGGGTAATATCGATATGGGTTAATTTTTTCCACTGGGATAGTGTATTTAGGCGTGTATTGCACTGTTTTTTCAAAGAATACAGGAAGGGACTAAGTACCGATCAGTGACTAGCTAGGATAGTATATTTATTACATCATTATACCATCTTCTTCAAAAACATAAGGGGGGATCTCGATGTAGGTCAATGTTTTTACTTAAAGTAGTATTTGTATGAAAACTTTATACTATACTCTTTAAAAACATAAGGGGAGTTTTGGATGCGGGTCAATGGTTTTGGTTAAGGTAATATCGAATATGGGTCAATGTTTTACGCTGGGATAGTATATTAGGCATATACTCCACTATCTTTTCAAAAAATACAAGAAGGACTGGAGATTGATCAATGATTTTATTTAGGGTAGTATATTTAGAACATCATTATAGTAACTTTTTCGAAAAAATACAGAGGATTCTCGGTATGATTCAATGTTTTTGGTTAAAGTAGTCTCGGTTTTTAATATATGTGTAAATGTTTTATCGTAGCTCAGAATATTAAAAAAAAACATAATATCCTTTAGAAAAACATAGGCCGGGGTATCGATATATGGGTTTATGTTTTTGGTTAAGGTATTATAAGTATGAGTTTTCCACTAGGATAATATATTTAGAGATATATTGTACTAACTTTTCAAAAAACATAGGGAGGATTTGGACATAGACCAATGGTTTTGATAAAGGTAGTAGGTATATTTAGAACAATATTTTACTACCTTTTTCAAAAACATTAGGGGAGCTCTTGATATGGATCAATGTTTTTTGTTAGGGTAATCGGGACAGAGTCAATTTTTTTGGCTAGAGTAGTATATCTAGAACATTATTATATTATTATATCTTTTCCAAAAACATAGACAGGGTCTCTATAGGGGTCAATGTTTTTTGGAAAACCGACTACTACCTTACCAACATTTTTTTCTCTGCAGATATTTTTCTATGTTTATTGAGATATCAATTAGATATTGATTAGAAACAATGATAATCCGGAAAATGTAAAATTATGTTAAATGGTTATAATAGAATACGTAAAATAAAAAATATGTCAAACGGTAATTCGGAAATATAAAAATTACAACAATTTATTATTTCAAATGATTTTCGGTAAAATAAATATTAGAGAAAATAGAATTTAGGGAATATTCGAATTTTGTGATACCTATAATAAATCTGGACGAAATTAATCTTAGTAAAGTTTGTATTTGCAAGATGAAGGGAAGCCAGATTTCTTTCATCAATTTATTGTGATTAGCCTTTCGTGAATAAATTTCTTGAAAGCATTTTCTTTTATTGGCGCCACTAAAGTTCAATATTTCCGAGTGAAAGCATTTTACGAGCTAATTACTCTGGGTCGCTTAATAAGAGCATTTTAGTTTAAACATTTCCGTAATTACGAGTGACTTTATAAACACATATATAAACGCAATTATACATATATACATATGCTTAGTAAATATACATATAGTTATATATGTAAATATATAGTTATAGCTACACATTCGCCGCCCTCGACTTTCCTCGGATCGTTAGAGCATGACGTGCCCTTGTTAATTCCGGTATGATATTCAAACCTCGCCTAGTAATTTCACCTAGTTTATTGGTTTTTAAAGGGACAGTCCATATTTCAGCGATCACAATTGTTTTCCATTTCTATTTTATGTAAAAAAAAACGGGAGCTTATTTTAATTGGCAGGGGAATGCTATTATAAAAAGTCTGCCCGCTTCGCGTATTTGCGCCCTTCGGGAAGCTATTGTTTTAACAGAGTTTTAATTATTTTTGTTTTAAATGAAAAGAACTCATTTACTTAAAGTTCTATCGACCTTAAGGAACACATTCTCATCAGGACACTCACGATTGAAACGAAAAATACTTACATTATCAAAAAATGGTCAAAGGAAGATTTGTAGATCTTTTAAAGACCATTAGTTATGCTCCTTATAATTTTTTCTGTATCTCGCGTTATTTGGCTCAAAACTTGAATTTTCGTTTTTTCAAAAAAATTCCTAAAAAATTTTTATGCCATTCGTGTAGGGCGTTCAAAAATAAACATGTTTGATCTCTTGACTTTTTTTCATATCGTGCGTTGTTTGGCTTCAAATTGTCATTTTTTTTCGTTTTCTTGAATTTTCGAAATGTCATAAGTCTGACAATTATTTTTTTATCGAAAAAAGTCATAAAGAAAATTTTGAGTACTACGAACGTCCATCATACATAGAATTTGTAAATAAAAAAAAAAGTGGTTTAAAAGATTTTCAAAATGTTCCAACGTTTTGAATTTTTATCCAAAATGGCTGGGTAACGAACTTGACCTTCATTTTAGGACACTCGAAGGCCAATCCCAACAGCCAATTCTTTCGAAAGTTATATCGTGCACACAATGTATGTATCGGCTCTGACGATCTTGTTATATCTCGAGAACACGTACAGATAAATTGATGAAATTTTGCATAGTTATTCCACTATATACCAAGTTAAATTTCTTAAAAGGGTTTAACAAAATATTTATTTTTACAAGATCTCTGTATTTTTACAAATTTCGTAAAATTGATTTTTCGACTATGGATATAACTTCTCAAATATTCATAATTTAAAGCTGATGTAAGGAAAATGAAGATTCTTTGTGTCGACACGAATTGATTGGTCTATATTATTAATACATTTAATTGAAAAGTATGGAAGTTATTTTTATTTATAATTTTGGAGAAATGATTTTTCAACTGTAGCTTTCCTAATTATCACATTTTAGAGTTGATAAAAAAAATGTCTTGTATTGAAATGAATCAGATGACCTAATATTAATTTACTTCATTAATTACTAAATGCTTCCTTTATGAGGAATAAATCAAATTCGCTTTCAGGAAGCAAAGTTCTCATTGAATGAGCAGAAAAGTTGATGCAACTTTACAGCTTTTTTTTTAATTATCATAAGCATAAACTTCTGTCAGAGAAAATTAAAATGATCTGTAAAACAGTGGGATTTACAAGGCGTAAGTTCGCGGTTGGAATGCACTTTTCCCGAGTTTATTTCCCCTCCGATGAATGCTTCGCCCACGTGGTTTTGGAGTCTTTCAAGTAAACAAGAATGAAGATACCGGTCTTGCAGATAACCTGGAGCAAAGGTGGAGGAAGTGACGTCAGATAAGCGAGCCCACGTGTTTTCAAAAACAGTCTCTTAAAACAATGACCTCTTTGTACTCGAACAGTTATTCAGAAGCTTCAGAAGACGCATTTTTAAAAGCTGATACTTCTGGGAACCCGGATCATTCCATTGAGTTCAAGGTAGAAATTCAACAAGACCATTTTTTTCACTTTTCATTGGAATAATGAAGCTAAAACCCATTTGTGATCTATGACTTATGACCTATGACTTGTAACCATGTCCAAACGTATGACTTAGGATTTGTGACCTATGATTTATGACTTATGACCTATTGCTTATGACCTATAACTTATGACCCAGAACCTATGATTTATAACTTATGACTTATGATCTGTGACCTATGGTTTATAACCTATGAGTTATGACCATGACTCATGACCATGACTTATGACCATGACTTACGACTTATGACGTCTAACCAGTGACCAAAGCTATGACTTATGATATGTGACCTATGATTTTTTACCTATGACTTATGGTTCATAAGCTATGATTTATGACCTATGGCCTATGACGTATGACTTCTAACCCATGACCAAATCTCTGACTTATGATCTGTGACCTGCGACTTACAGCTGATGAATTATGACACATGACCTCTAATATATATAACTTATGACCAATGACTTCTGATCCATGATCAAACCTATGACCGATGACTTATAACTTGAAAAGACGCACTTTTAGAAACTGATATTTCTGGAAACTCGGACTATTCAACTCGAGGTAGAAAATCAATTAGCGTAAAAGTAGAGCCAATAAAGCCATAGAGTACAATTCGACCTATCTTTTTTGACTCTTGGTTGGAAGAATGCAGCTAAAACCAATTTTCGTACGTAACGTCATCGTAAATCCGTATGAGTGACGTGTCAATGCCTCTCGCGCTGACATTTCAAACGATAAAGCACATTGAGAGTGAATGCGCAAAGGACTGGCGGGATGTAGAGACATAGGGTGAAAAAAATATATATACACCGAAGCCCATCGCTCTCGCTTTAGTCACGTTCAACGAGCTTGCATAGTGCACGCACATTTTACACCCCCTTCACCCTTCTATGTAACTCAAAAGCAGAACTCGGTCGTTGCGCCCTCCAGAGTAGAATATTGATCTCCCGCTGGGCAAAAATAATACATTGTCAGTGATATGCATATTCAAAGGGGTGTAAATATTCATAAGTTGCCGTTGTATTACCTTCATATGAGTGATGCTGTGCCGTTACCATTCAACAGAACGCTTTTATCCCGGTGCATTTTCATTACGCTACTCATGCATAAACAGTGATTAACAGATTTGGCAACTGGTGGTCTCTAAGTTTTGCCGAAGTTCCCCAAAAAGATGTCCAAAAAAATATGTCATTCTAAAGCGAAATTTTTGTGATTAATGTCCCAATGCAAAAATGTTGGATCAAAATCAGGTCATGGTCAAAGGTCAAAGGTCATAATCAGAGCATGATCAAAGGTCACAGTCTGGCCATAGGCCATCACTCAAAGATCATAAATCATAGGTCACAAGCCGTAGATCATAAATCACAGTTTATAAGCTTCGGAGGTCACATGTCAAGGTCATAGAGGCCAGAGGTATGAGTGGACATAGGTCAAAACTCACAGGTCATAAGTCATGGACCAAACGTCATAGAACATAGGTGTGAGTGGTCATAGATCATAGTCATAGGTCATAGGTCATAGTCAAACTTCATAGCTTAAATGTCATAAGTCATCGCTCATAGATCTTCACTGATAAGTGAAGCGAGTCATAAAATGACTCAAATGAGTCATAAAATGTATGACTCATAACCACTGATCTATGATTTCTGACCTACGACTAAAACGATCATAACTTCTGGCTTACGGCTTCTAACTTCTGACATATGACCAATGAGTTCTGAATATGGCTGATGGCTTATTATCAAAAACTTATGAACTATGACTTCTAACCCATGATCAAACCTTTTTCTCATGATCTCTGACCTATGACTTATGATCTATGACTTCCAACCCGTCACCAAACCAATTACTTTATAATCTGTAACTTATGACCGACGACGTATGACTTCTAATCTATTAAGACAATTATAATTTATGATCTGTGACCTAAGAGTTATGACCTATGACTTATGATCTATAACTTATGAACTATGACTTATGATCTCTAATTTATGATCTATGACTTATGACTTATTTATGATCTATTTATGACTTATGACCTATAACTTCTAACCCATGACAATGCCTATGACTTATGACCAATGACTTCTGACCTATGACTTATGATCTACGGTTTTGACCTAGACTTTTGATCAAGAACTTCTAATCTATGACCATACCTATGTATTATGATTCAAAACTTCTAAATCTTAAGCATACCTATGACTATGTAGACAATAAGTTATGACCGATGATCTGAGACCTATGATTTATGACCGATGAATTATGACTTATGAGCCCTGATATATGACCATGACCAAACCTATGACTTATGATATGCGATTCATGACTTCTGACATAAGTCACATTTGCGACCTATAACTTCTGACCCATGATCAAACCGATGACTTATAACGTAATAGTAGAGTTATAGATCAAAAGTCATAGATCATAGACGATAGTCATAGGTCACAGGCATAGAATTCGTACCTTTCACATATTTTCTATAGACGTCAGGAAATATGAACCGACATGACCGAGATTATAAGGATTTTGTCGACGAAATTCTAAAACCAGACTTGAAGGATCCCATTAAAAGTTGAGGAGACCAAATGAAGATAAATCGAATTATTTTCGAATCTATGCCAATTTTTTACCCGTCTCTTTCAACGCTGAAGCCACCAGAAAGGGTCAAGTACACTCGCGGATATCCGAGCGCACTCGTGCAATTTTAAAGAGGGTGGGTTAGAGAATCTTGCTTCGGTTTGCGGATCCGTTCAATTCCCAGTAGTAACTCGAGCCAATAAAACAACCGCCTTGAATCATAACTTGAAGTCGAGGGAGCAAATTGGTCAGAGACCTAGTTTAATGTGAAAAACGTTAAGTGTGGAATTTCTGGAATTTTCGCACTGGATGAAGACAAAAGAGGGGTGAGTAGAATGTTAAAATAGAAGTGCGACTGGCGTTTGAGAAAGACGTTCAAAGGTGTGCCTTTAACGGGAAAACGAATTTGACGTGGAATAATTTTTCCACTCGAGTCTCACCTTCCAAATTAGCGTTCTCAGGGCTTCACAATTTCCTGATTCTGTGGCGTGGTAAAAAACATTTGATAAATGCCACTTTAACCTTCACAACTGAAGTAGAAGCCTTTGCACATTCCCTCTACCTCCGAGAAACATTTAATTATGACTTCAATGCTTTTCTTTAGTGTTTGCCTTTTCTATAACGTTTTTTCCTGACAAGAGAAAAAAAAAGTACATCGCTCTTAATCAAGTTTCATTCATTAAGGTGTGTTAATTAAATTAAATGTATTTTTGTGACTCTTACTTGAAGAAAATTTATGAGATAGCGGTGCAATTCTAAATGTTGCTTAAAATTTAATTTTCTTCGAGTTGTTTAATTGGAATTAGGGATAATTTTCGAATTTTTTTAGAAGCATTTGGAAGGGCGTATTTGGAGTGTAGAACGGCGACTTAAGATTTGAAAGGATTTCTAAAGACTTCAAAAACTTTTAAGAAATTTTAACTAATTTCAAGAATTGTACCAAATTAAAAAAAAATCTTCGAAAGAATGTAAGAGATTTCAAAATATTGCAAAATTTCTTAAGAGACTTTAAAATGTTTTCGTAAATTTGAAAAACTGTCCTTAACTGAGTTTAAGAACTTCAAGGGATTTTTGAAGAATTTAAAAGAGTCTCAAGATGTATCTAATTTAATGAACGTACGTTAATACGTTTAGAATCGGATAACTTGTACAACTTAAAATTTTATAATGATTTAGATTAATCATTGACCTCCAAGAAATTACCAGAGCATAAATTGTCAAACATTTTCAGCCCAATATAACAAAGCACCTCAAATCAAGAAAAAAAACGTGTCACCAACCTTCATTATCAATGGTGAATAGCCCAATTCCATCTCCTCCTCGGATGCTGTATCCAATCCTAGAATCTCCACCCGGAGGATCTGCATCCTTTGCCTTCACAGTAGTCACCGGACTGCCAATCGGTTGATTTTCAAACACACTCGCGGACACCACAAAGTCATCAAAGACCGGCGCGTGTAGATTCTCATTAACATCCACGACTTCCACAATCAACATCGTTTCCGAAGACAAAGCCGGATCCCCACGATCAACTCCAAGAATAGTCAAAGTATGCACTTGCCTCTCTTCAAAGTCCAAATTCTGAATAGTTCTCACAGTTCCCGAAACCTTGTCCACTTTAAAGTAACCATCACTCTCCATAGCATCAGAGAGGAAGTACTCAACATCGCCTCCTGGCCCTTCATCAGGATCAGTCGCCTCCACAACAGCAACAACACTCCAAACTGGAACGTCTTCCCTAATCTTGACCGTGTAACTCGGCAGCGCAAATTTAGGAGCATTATCATTAATATCGTCCACCGTGATGCTCACAATAGCGTCCGAAAACAATGGCGGTGTGTCAGCACCTTGACCCCCATTATCCTTCGCCCTGATTCTCAATTCATAAAACTCCTGCCGCTCCCTGTCTAGTTTCCCAAAGACACTCAGCACTCCCGTAATTGGATCCACCCGAAAATCATTCGTATCCGTCACTAAGGAATAAGTTATCCTCGCATTCTCCCCAGCGTCTGCATCAGTAGCATTTGCCCGAAAAATACTCGTCCCATTCAAAGCGCTTTCCGAGACTCTGAACTTGGCCAAAGACTTTTCAAATTTCGGAGCATTGTCATTAACGTCCAAAACAGTAATCGGCAGCATCCTGGAAGAGGACTTCTGAGGTTTGCCAAGATCGTAAACACTGATATTGAGGAAGTACTCGCTCTCTCTCTCACGATCCAGATGTCCTATGATGTTCAGCTCCCCCGTTTCCGGGTCGATCCCAAAAACCGAGTCCCGGTCTCCACTTGAGATCCCCATGACGAGCTTTCCATTGTAGCCCAAGTCTCTGTCCCTCGCCCGAATTTTAACGATAGTCGTCCCAATCTTCAGCGACTCGTTGACCTTGATCTCCGTCGGGAAGTCGATAAACTCCGGAGCGTGTACGTTCTCCCCATAGCGACTCGGCATCATGATCCGCTCGTCTTCTGGAGAGGGCATGTTGTTCTTTTCCGCTGACGCTATCGCGTCTGTGAGTCGTCTAGCGACGCCCGTGTCCTTGCACTGGAAGGAGCCGGTCTCGTCAGAGAGGATCTTCCCCTGAGAGCCGAGGTTCCGCTTCGCCGTCACCAGATGGATGTGAACGCTATTCACATCCGCAAAGTGTGTTCCGTCGGTTGCTGTCACGTTGATGACTCTATCCGCGAGTTTGATGTCACTGAGGTCACAGGCAACTGACAAGACGCCGCTCGCCGAATCGAGAGCGAAGCAGCCGTCCCCGTTTCCGGAGACGATGCGGTAGCTGATGATGTTCCCCGCGTCGAAGTCAATCGCCGAAACTGTGATTATTTCCGACCCGATTGGCACGTAGCGAGGTACATGGCCGGTGCAGTCGACCTTTTCGAACTGGGGCCTATTGTCGTTCACGTCGCGGACCTTGATCCGGAGCCTCATTTCCGTCCTCCGCTGGTAGGGCAGGCCCCAGTCTCCTGCCCGAACGTGCAAAACATACTCCCGCTTCATGGTCTCGTAATCCAAAACCTGCTTCGTCCGGATAACTCCAGTGAAGGGATCAATGTCGAAGGGGACTTTCTTGATGTTGTCGATACTGTAGGAAATGTAGGCGTTCTCCCCGGAGTCGCGATCCTTCGCTGTCACCTTTACAACTGTTGTTCCTGCTGCTTCGTTTTCATCGATCCAGACAAGCATCTCCGGTTCCTCGAAAGTCGGATCGTTGTCGTTGGTGTCCACCACGTAAATCTTCACCTTCGCTGATGACTGTTTTCTTGTCCCGGCGTTTCCTTGGTCCACAGCAGAGACGGTTAACGTGTAGAAGGCTTTCTTCTCGGCATCCAAATTCACTGCCGTGTACAGCATTCCTGTGTCGGCGTTGACGTAAAATTCACCTCCTTCGTTGCCGCCGACGATCTCCAAGAAGACCAGGGCGTTTTTGCCTTCGTCGGCGTCTGTCACCTTGAGTCTGATAACCGGCGTGTTGATGGGCGCAGTTTCTGGAACTTTGACCTCGTAGATCTCGCGACTGAAGACGGGCGCGTTGTCGTTGAGGTCGACGAGTTCAACGGGAAGTGATTTGTAGCTGAAGCGTTGGGGAACGCCATGATCGACTGCACGAAGGGTGAGATTGTAGCCACGAGGGGCTGATTCCCGGTCCAGCAGATGCAGGACCTCGATGTTGTATTCTCCGGCTTGGGTGGTGGAGGGGCGAACGCGAAAGTGACCGTCAGGGTCGCCACCGACTATCGTGAGACTTCCGATTTGACCGTGGGGTCCACTGTCTCTATCTATTACACGAACTATGGCGTAGATGTCAGCGTTTGAGTGCTCCAGGATGTTCGGGAGATGGTGGACGTAGATCTCTGGAGCATGGAGGTTTACCTGCCGAACTCTAATTGTCACTTTGGCTGTACTGGCGCGGGAGGAACCTGTACTTCGGTACATGGCCCCACGGTCTTTGGCGAGCACCACGAGCTCATGCATTGCACGCTCTGCATACCTAAAATTCAAGGGAAAATTAATTTAATAGTGTATTGGGCATTTGAGGAACGAAGAGGAACTTTTTGAACTTGTATGTACTATACAGATTGGTTGGGAGAGTACCTGGTAACTGTGGTGAACATGATATTTTTTATAAGAGATTATTTTAGAAGTTTTTTGGTAGTAGATTTGGATGTATTTCAAAATATTTCAAGGAATTTTAAAAAATTTCAAAGAATATCATAAAACTTAAAATTCAATCAAAATATTTTCAAATATTTAATAAATTTACAAAAGGTGTCAACAAATTTTATTAATATATTTAAAAAAATTTTTTAAAGATTTCAACAGATTTCTGAATGTTTTAAGAGACCTTAAAAGATTTCAAGGATTTTAAGGGATTTCAAAATCTTTTATCATAATTGAACAAATCATTTATTCAGATTAAGAATCAAAAAAATAATTGAATTCTGCGTTGAATAAATCTTAATTTACCAATAATTTATTATATAATAATATCATACCTCACTGATACTTCATAAGAAAAGTAAAACGACGTAAGGAAGTGGAAGGAACAATATTTATTGGTCCTTACAAAGCAAGTAACAACCGATATTCTTGGAGGCATATTTAGTCACCTC
>JAUEJJ010000032.1:2453773-2466268 GCA_032164275.1 Synergus coniferae
TATATTCATTTGTAGAATATTTGTATTAAGATATGTAACTCAAACTATTAATTTCTGTAATTTCTTTTATATTATTTAATAATATCACTATCAATTTTTATGATTGTGCGTTTTAATATTATACATAAAATATCAATCTTTGCTATTGAATATACTAGTTCATGGTCTCCTAAATATTAAGCTTTAATATTTTGATTATACAGGTTCGTAAGTATGCTAACAATAATTTGTATATTTACACGATTTCCCCAAATCATAATCGACTATATCAATCATGAATTCTAAAATAGCAAGTATTGTTATAAAATTTCTTTACGTGTATTAATTTTAGTTAAGATAATCAGAATTCTTGTTCTTTTAGCTAGAATGTTTTTTAAGTGCTTAATATCCATTGTTCTCTGTGCAACAGGCAACTACACAGTTGCATAGAGAACTATACTGCTACATAACTACACAACTATGGTACACAACTACACAACAACATTGTACTGAAATTCTCTTCTTCGGAATGGTTGAGCGTTATATTACAACGAGCAATTAATACTAAAGTGGTTGATCGATCACCCCGAAATAACCTAGGGCGAAACGAAACTGGGAAATCGAGTTGGACCTCGGGCGCGGTGCGATCGAGTCAAGCATGTCGACTGAGCGATTAATCGTCAGCCTGCTTCCCCATTGATGCTGTGATGCGATGCGATGCGTTTGCATGCAGCCGCTGCGGCACGCGTACAACCACGAGCCGTTCCAGTTCGAAAGTCGTGCCTGCCTGCCTGCCAGCCTGCCATTGATACTCAAAGACTCCTGTTCGACCAGTTGGCAGTTACCCCACCGCATCGAGGCTGTTTTCAAATTAAAAATTAATTGTACCAGTTGTGATATATCACAACATATATACAACAACTTTCATCCTTGCAGCGACGTTTACCCGTTACGAGAAATTATTCAATTAAATTGCAAGATTCTTACCCGAGGTGATATCGAGGGTAGGGCTGTGAGAGCCAGGATGAAGAAGAAAAGAAAAAGGGGGTCGACCATATTTATGTGACCGGGACAGTTAAAAGGGACCTACCGTTCAAAAACAAGTTTTTTTAAACAGTTTGTTTCATTAAAAAGAGCGTACGTTCTTTTTTCTGTCAGAATCGACAAAAAAGTGAAAATCGATTTTCTTGAACGGTAGGTCATTTTTAATTATTCCGGTCACATATATTACTTAACCCGTTGTGGTCAATGGGGGTTAAACGAACCCCACGCAAACTTTACTTGATACGCTAAGTCCCATCAAAATGGCATTTATTTTCATTTATTTTGCATGCTCAAACTTATCTCATTCATTTTACAAGTTTTATCTAAATTTTCACTTCAATCTTCAAAATAAATATACTTTTTTCAAAGCTCGCTATGAAACTAATTTTTTCTTAAAAGTATACTATTTTGAGAGTACAACCCCTTAAGTTTTTTTGCTTTACCTCAGAAATTCAATCTTTTATGAATTTTTTAATAAAACAAGTCAAATTTTTCAATTTTATTTTCTCACGTTTTTTCAACATGAGGAATTTTAAATAAACAACCATTGAATTGTAAAGAAGAGACCTTGAAATAAAGTCTCGCGCAAGATTTCAAGATCTTTTAAAGAATTTAGAAGTCATTTAAGCAATTTCAAGAAATTTAAAAATAAATTCAAAAAGATTTAAAGATTTTAAAAGGCCAATCGATTCTAACGAATTTCGAGAAATTCTGAAAGATTGCAAAACATTTTTAACAATTCTATCAAAATAATATAATATCTATTGCACAACCTACACCTATACACACGCCCCCAAAAACGTTTAATAAACACGCCCCTTAAGCCACACCCTTCAATTCATCATATAAAAATAATATGTATCCATATACATTGTACACGCCCACAGAGGCGTTCTCAAGCCCAGCCTCTCAAAAATGCCACGCCCTGAATCTCCTCGTATTAAAATAATATACATATATTTAATTAATAGCTCACATCTAAAGACACGCTCAGAGCACTTTTGTTAGCCACGCCCCCACATTAGATCGAATTAGCTACACTCTTAAACTACTCACCCCTCAAAAATAAAATTAGCCACGTTCAAAAACTTTCATAAAAATAATATATATATATAAAATATATATATATATATATTCACTGTATAACCCACAATTACAGACCCGCCCCCAGGTACTTTTAAAAATACTTTTACTCCACGAGATGAATTTTATTTTTCACATATTTTGTTCATACTAGAATTTCAAGCGCACTTGAGGCGAAACAGAGAGTCGAATCTATTAATACAATATTGCTACTACAGTTACAAACGGAAAATGAATTTAACGATTAGTTGCGAAAAATGAAATTTTGATTAGCACAAACTTCACAAAATTCACTTTTTCCATTTTCAAGTTCGCAAAAGTAATTCAGAATAACATTCACAGATAAATTAGATTACAAATTACTAAAATATAAAAAGAAGTAGGCAAATTATAGTCAATTATGTCTCTGCAATCAGAAAACATTTTCTTTATTTTTTTGTTTGCGCTCGTCTTTTATCAAATCGCGAGAGAATGGAGACAGGCATTCGTTAACGAATTTGACGTTGGAGTGATTTGTGCAGGAAAAAGAGAGCAAAGAATCTACACGTCTGATGCACAAAGAACATCGTTAGCGACCCATAAATGTTTGGAACGACTACCGATTTCGAATTCTTCGGCATCTTAATCCACTTAAGACTTTCCCTTCATTTTATTCCGTCAACCCTCTTTTAAACTTCATTTATTTCCTTCGCGGGGTCAATTATATAACATTTCCAATTTCCCACTTTCCCTATTTCCTACTTTCCCATTGTTCCTAATCTCCCATCATGAATACGGTGAATTAATGGGAAGTTGGGAAAATTACATGATTGACCCTCAGGCAATAACAATATAAATGAAAAAAAAAAAAATAAATAAAATTTTTCGAAGAAAATGTAAATTATGCATCATAAAAATGATTAAGGCCATAACGTCCAAAAGAGGCAATCAATTTTCTAAACATAAAAGACTTTTCATTATGGTATTTTAAATTGTATAATAGATAGAAAAATTTGCTGGGCATGATTAATCGTCACCAAGACGGTTGGGTCAAGAAACAAATGGGGTTCAGATTCAGCGCGAAAGAAGAAGTGAAAGAAGGTGAGAGAAGAAATTATATCATGGTCCCGTAGCAGCGGGTGTCACGATAAAAGGACTAATGGTAACCAAAAACGTGGCGACGACTCGACAAGACAAAAAGACGTTAAATAAACGTTTATTTCCAACTATGAATCTTCTCTCGACAAAGAACTGAAAAATGCTGTAAACAATTTTAAAAAATCAATACTTCCTTATTAGAATGAACCTTTATAAATTAAAAATACAAAAAGTTATTATTAAAGTGCTGATTTTTTGAGCCAATAATGTTATTTTTTTAGAATTTTAAAATTCTCGATAAGGAAAGGTGGGAAAATATTCTAGGTTGGAAGCTTAGCAATTTTACTTTAAATTTTGAAATTTTACTTTAAATAATTATAAAGCTTTTTCACATCATTTGAAATTTCGTTAAATTCCTTAAAATTCCTTCTAAATTTCTGAAAATATTTCTCACTGGAGAACTTTAGTTTTTAAAATTTTTATTATTTTCCCCGGCGAGTTGACACCCTCATAATTAAAATAGTACCAAGAATTGAAAAACTTCCCAGTCAAGGATAATGCATTAAAATGCAGATAAACCTAACAATTTATAAATGTAAATTATCTTCCTGGACAATCACATTACCATCGAAATAGAACTAGGGTCAAAAACGAGACCGCGCTGAAGCGATGTTCGACTTTGACAGACGGACTGTATTACCATCGACGGGAAGAGAATTATCGAAAAAGTTGGTGTTCCCGGCAAGAATGGCGGGAGTAAACGATGCGGCAGAATTGTCGATATCCACTCGTGCGGAATGGCTTTCGAGCCTTTTGCCTGCCGTTGGCCTTTTATCGCATGTAAATCTCGTTCATGAAAACGTCGAGTGAACCATTCTCTTTGTCTCTTTCTGTTCCTCGCTCTCTCACTATCTCTCTCTATCTCTCCCTCACTGACTCGTTTGACTCTATCTCGACGAGAAACGAGATCTCATCACATAAATATGAGCCTCATTGTGTACCGACTGGCCCGTTCCTGTGTGCCAAACAAGTGGTTTCGGAAGACAACTGTAGCAACCAGACTTAAACATAACACCAGAACGAAACGGAAATAAGATCGTGTGACATTTCTCCTTTCCAAGAAATTAGCATCCTACAGGGCAAAATAAACTTAATAATTTTCAAATTTTTTTTTTCTAGAGAAGTCCATAAGTAATATAGCATCATCTAAAAAACGCCCAAAATGTACGCCCTTGTGCTTTCACTATTCACGCCCACATCCCCTCTTACATGCCCCGCCCCTCAAAAATATAATTAGCCACGTCTTGAAACTCTTATAAAAATAATATATATTCAATTAATAGCCTATATCTAAAACACATACATTGAACACGCCCACAGTTACGCCTACATACACTTTCACAAGTCCCATACCTCGAAAGTAAAATTAGCCACGCCCTGACTGGTATATATATATATATATATAAATATATATATATAAATATATATATATATATATTTCTTTAGTAGACCATCCGAACAGTCAGAGAGCTTACACTGAACTGTAAAACTGAACTACATACGAATCGGAGATTCGTTAGTCATACCTTACATGGCGTCAGTGTTTAGTCTTTATAATTTAAACTATAAACATCAAGATAATCCGGGATACACTTTCATCCTTGATGGAATCATTTTGTTGAGTTTATGAAATGAAACTCCAATAACATATGCCCCAAGCACTTTTGTTAGCCACGCCCCCACATAAGGAATAATTAGCAACACCCTTAAAATCCTCATATACAAATAATTTATATTCAAAGCATTGATCGCAAATAAATAAATAAATACACGCAATAAAAAATTTTTCTCTGGTAACGCCCTCAGAAATTTTTAATAACCACTCCCTTTCCAGCCACACCCTCTTACCTGACACACCTGCTCTTACCAGACACACCCTTCAATTCCTCCTACAAGAATACTATCTATACACACGCACATAAACGTGACTCTATACAGTTTCAAAAGTCTCCAAGAAAATATAATTAGCCACGCCCTTAAACTCCTTCTGTAAAAATACTATATGTATATCCAATGCGTAGCCCACATCTAAAAACACGCCACCAGAAAAGTTTAATAGCCCTCGCTCCTTTTTTTTTCTTCAACCACATCCACATGTTCTTTTACTGGCCTCAGTGGCGCAATCTCTGTTGATAACGACGAACTGCTATGTAACTGCATAATTGATCTATATCCAACTTCACACTGCTCGTGAATAATTAATAATAATCGTCAATACGTTAAATTCTTCTTACTCCAAAATTAGTGAAATGACTTTAGCATATTTTTAAAGAATCCAATCTCGACATCGCATTTTTAAAGGGAGCCATACAAAAAATATTGTGTACATCAAGGTCGAAAGGATATTTTGCCTCGGGTGATATATTTTGTACATATTGAAATTTCAAGCCCACTCGAGGCAAAACAGAGGGCTGAAAATTGTTGGAGTCATATTCCTAGAACAATTGAATTATTTTTCATAAAAAAAGTTTCCTCTCGACAATAATTATTATGGTTAGCTTTTATGGTAAAAAAAAAACTCAATTTGAGGATTTCAGGCGGATTAGAGGGATGTAGATGGTAGAGGATATGCAACTTGCCAACTGGTACAATCTGCTGTGGAAAAATGTTTGTTTCGAGCATTTACAAGGCGCACAGCAATTATCACGCTTCAAACTTCGAGAGAGCTCTGTTCCACAACTTTCAAGCGCCAACTTTGGCGTCATTTGTAATTTACTCTTTTATGTGGAAAAAGAGCTTAAGAGAAAAACTAGGAGGAAAAATAGTTAAATTAAAAACAGATTTGACAAATTATTTTTCGTTAAAATAAAACAACAAATTATTGCCCTAGCCAAAGCTTCGGATTGAAATTCATTCCGAACCAATCCAAATCATTCCGGAATTTGTATCCAAACGAAACCGTCCAAACGGTTTCATTCTGATCGAATCCGAAAAAAGTTTTCAATCCGAATTAATCCGAATGAATTCGGTCAATTTGAATTAATCATAACTTTAAATCCGAATGATTCCGAAAAATTTGGATATATTCGAATTCATTCGGATTAATTCTGATTAATTCGAATTGACTGGATTCATTCGTATTCATTTGGATTAAAGGTTCGACTTGATTTTGAATGGGTGAATCCTTTGAGTTTTTTAAGAAGAAATTATTATTTAAAAATATTGGTATATGTAAAAAGAAATTATTATTAATACTCAAGATATTTACTTTATCCCACAGGGTATGGGGTAAACTTCTTGAAATATAGAGGAGGTTACGAGGGATAGCGGGTGTATTTAGGGATAAGGTGAATCCCTTCAGATAGGGTAGGGGTGGGTTTCAAAGTGATAGGTAAAATTATTTTGGATATAGGGATAGGGGAAATCCATTTGGATAACGAGAATTCCTTGGGATAGGATTAATCCTTTGATATAGGAATAGGTTGATTTCGAAGGATAAGAGGAAATTTCTTGAAATTCAGATAGAAGTTTTTAGGAATAGAGGGAATCTAGAGGAATAGGCCGAGCCATGTAAAATAAAGTGAACGGTTTAGAATCAGGAGAGTTTCTAGGGATATGGAGTGGACCGAGGGATAAGGTGAATCTCTTATAGCGATAGAGATGGAAGTTTCTAGAGATAATGGGAGTTTAGAGAGATAGGGATAAAACAAAACCCGTCAATTTTAATCTAGCGGTTTTACTCTCCCAATCTTAATTTCTTAAGATAGGGATATGGATAGGGATAGAGATATTTATAGGGATAGGGGTATGGATAGGAATGTGGATATTTATAGGGATGTGGACAGGGATAGGAATATAGATAGGGATAGGGATAAGAGCGCCTTAAGGGATAGAGAGAGTTTCCAGGGAGGAACTGAATTTTTGACATAAGGGTGTTCCGAGGGATAGGGATAAAATAAAACCCCTAGATTAGGGTTAATCTCTTAAAATAGGGACAGGGACAGGGATAGGAGCATTTCGAAGGATAAGCTCAATTTCTTGACATAGGGGAGGTTCCGAGAGATTGGTGCATCGAAGGACATGACCCTCTATCCTTAGATAGGGATAGAGGAATCCAAAGGGTTGGGTTCCCTTAGTACATTGGGAGTCTATTGAGATGTGGATTGTTCCCCTTATCCGTTGGGATAGGGGGAATTCATTGGGATAGGCTGGGGTCCCAAGAGCCAAACAGCCAATGTAAAATGCGCAATGTAATGTAGTTACAGATAAAAACAATTCCAACCAAAAAACAGCTGAAACATCCTGCTCCATTGAGTGTTGATTTTCCATGCCGTTCGTCATTTTCCGTACAAGTTCCTCTGAACGAAAAAAGGAAGTAAAAAAGAGATGTAAAAGAAAAAAAACAGAAATGGAGGCCGAGTAAAGTGTGGACTGTCACGGTGTTGGTGAATGAGGAAGAACGGAAAGAAGGTAGGAAGGCGAACGGGGGGGGGGTGAGTTGTAGGGCCAAAAGATACAGTGTGCTGAAACGTGACGCCATTGTCCACAAAACTGTAAAATATTATCTACCCCCACGCATACCGAAATCCATTGTTCACCATTCGTTTTGACGTGTTACCACATACGAGAAGAGAAAGAAAATTAGAGAAAAATTTTGTGATGGAATACTCATCTGGATAAGGTACAGTACATACAAGGAGCAAAAAAAGAACACGACGGAATAGTTTAGGACTTTTCTAAACCAAAAAATTGCTCCTGGCGACAGAGTCGAACATAAGCATTCGTAATGTACGATTGCTTTTCAATTTCCTCCAATTAAAGCCAGCGTTGCATTAGAAATTGTGTGAGGTAGTTAAATAGAAAGTAGAACATTTAATTGAAGATGATTTCATTTCGCTGGAATAATGGTCATATTGAAGAACAATTGACATTTTCGTATATTTCAAAATAATCTATTTCACCCAGAAAAAATTTCTGTTAAATCAAAGAAACTTTCTTTAAATTAAAAAAATTCTAGTATTGATATACGGTCAAAGAAATATTTGTTTGATTTAAAGAACTTTTTTGTTAAATTTTTTAATTTGATTTAAAAAAATATCTCGTTAATTTAAACGGAATTAATTAACGGAATTAAATTAAAGAAATATTTTGTTGGCCCAAAAAAATTATTTTGTTGATAGTAGGTATATAAAATTTATGTACTGTTTTACCTTATTTTAAAATTATTTTTAGATTATTTATACTTAAATTATATTTATTTATATTAACGCACGCTTTTTACGCTCCGAAAAATTGGAAAGAAATTTTGCTGCGGCCGGGATTCTAACTACCATCGAAACGCAACTTATCCCTAATAACAACTAAACCACACGGCTAACCTAGTCCTAGTAAAGTATCACATAAGCCAAGGAAATAATTTCAAAGAAATTATTTCTTTCATTTAACCTAGTAACTTTTTTGAATCAACAGAATTTTGTTTTAAATCAAAACAATCATTTAATAAAATAATTTCTTTAAATGAAAGAATCTACGTGACGTCATTTATTAATAAATTTTCTTTTAATATAAGAATATTCGTATGTTGATTACTTGATTTAAAGAAACCTAGTCAAAAAAATTTTTTTCTTAATTTAATAAGTACCTACTTTTTTCTGGGTGTAGGAGCTTGCTTGGACAGAAATTACATTTTTTCTTCTTTTGGGAAAACTAGAAACAAATTTTTTATTTTAATTATGATTTTTCCTAATCTTCGTTGATTTTCTTATGGAATATGTGGCCCCCTTTCAAGAAACTGAGAATAAAAATTCAAAGAGGTAACGGAGTCGTCAAGTTAAGACGCGTCTCGAGATCGTAGATCGGAGATCTCCAGGGATCCTAGAGATCAGTTTTACCGGGCGATCGATCTCCAGATTGCTACAAAATGCGAGTGCACGCCGCGTGGTTTACGGCCCACGCAGCCGAGTTTCGAGATAACACTCGAGCGAAATGGAATGAAAGAAGAAGACAGATCGCTGTACATGAAATTTATTAGACCGTGACATGGCGAAACTTTTCATAAAAAAATGTATCTCAGTTGTAGACTACTCTCCTTGAATCCCCATCGTCATGCTTGCTTATCGACCAACCTGATCCTGAAGACCAGTTTGGTTCAAATAAATAACAAACTTCATCTTCAACGTTTTGCTAAGGATTTATGGAAAACTTCAATTTTTTAGTCGAGTAATGGAATTTAAAAAAAAAAAGAGTGGAGGCTGTAACAAACACCTTTTTCGAACAATTTTCCCATTTTTATAATTTATTTTTAAAATCTATATCCTAAACCGGTTTCTTAAACTCCCTTTTTAAACTTCCTATTCAAATCCGTTGTCCAAACCTTTTTTTAACCACCATTTCGGATCACTTTTTCTAAACCCATTTACAAACCCTTCTTTCAATTGGATTTTCCAAAATCTCTTTAGAAACCTTTTTTTAAAACTCGTTTTAAAAACCCTTTTTCTCAATGTTTTTCCCATCCCCTCTTCCTAGAGCAAAATTTGAGTTCTCTAAAAACCTTTGGAATCATCTGAAATCTTTTGAAATTTGTTGAAGTTGATCAAACCACGTTTGGCTCGAGGTCCGCAAGATATGATGTCGGGGCGGGCATATCTCATTGTTCTTCGAGACGCATTACGGCGAGAGAATAAAATTGGGTTAAGTAGCGATTAACCTCGTCCGGCTCTACCCAAGTGACTGAGCTGAGCAGTGAGCGAACTAAATCGTTGAAAAGGCACCCGGATTCTTCACGAAGAGTGTCTGCGGGCCAAAGATGTTCTCAGGAGAGGGAGAGAAGAATAGCTCGCGAAAAAGAAGTCACATCGCGATGCGGGACGTATAGAAGAGAGGCGTCTCGGCGAACACCAGACGAGCTTCCCCCCTCCTATCGTTGTCTCGAAGATAACCAGAAACATACGGAAGAGAGAAAAAAAATGTTAATCTCTCACGCTCCTCTCTTTTACCCTCTTCCTCGTCTTTCTAGAGATGCACTTCGTGATATAAGTGCTACTCGTCTTGAGCGGAGAGAGGAATTTTTATTGACGTCAGGGTCTGGATTTGAATCTCGTTACTAAATGCTGAATTAACTGGAATTATGTAAATTAAGGATTCTTGTTAAGAATAATTAGATAAAGCGTTCACAAAGCCTGAGTTCTAAACTAGCTATTGTCATTAAAAAAAGGTAATTTTTAAATAAAAATAGGTGAGAAGAGGGTTTCAAATTTAACCCGATTTAAAAAGATTTAAAGGATTTTAAAGTATTTGAGACATTGAGGAGATTTTAAAGGATTTCAAAAGATTTTTAAGTGATTTTTTGGTATATCAAGAAATTTTTAAAGATTCGTTGTGCCCAAATTTTATTACTGATAATAAGTCTTTTCAATGCTAAAAGACATCTCAAAAAGTTTTATCCCTCCAGCTCATTTGGAACTCACCCCTAAGAGAATATGAGGTGAGTTCCAAATGAGCGGGAGGGTTGAAAATTTTTGGGATGTTTTTTAGCATTGAAAAGACTTATTATCAGTAATAAAATGTTGATCCAACGAATTAGGGAATTTTTGGTAAATTTTTGTAGGTCTAAGGAATGATATGGGGTGAGTTCCAAAGAAGCTAGGGGGATAAAACTTTTTGGACTGTTTTTAGAATTAAAGAAAATTATTTTTGCAATAAAATGTTGACCCAACAAATTAGGTTAAATTTTGTAAACTTTTAATTTTAAGGGATGAAGTAGGGTGAGTTCCAAATTCGCGATGGGGTTGAAACTTTGGTGGATTATTTTTTGGGTTGTATACAACTACTTTCCACCAGAAAATTTTGGATCTTGTAAGTTTTAGAAAAAAAGAAAAGTTTTTCGTTTATTGTAAATGTTGCAAACTTCAGTCTCATATAAAATCATCAAGGAGGCTGTGAGGTTCCATAATTGTGACACCCCTGGCGATAACAAATCCTTTCTGAATGTGCCCTCTAAAAAGTGAGTATTTAAGAAACGGAGGGCGTGCGGGCTGGTGTTCTTTCGAACCAGGCCAATTAATTTCCACGCGAGTCTTATCGCGATTCTTCGACGATGACTGCGAGCGAAAAGCAAGAGTCGAAGAGGTTAGTTTATTCCTGGCGACGCAGGGCGACGGGGTTCACCAAGGAGAGATGAAGAAGACGAGGTGGAGGAAAGAGAAAGAGGATGAGAAGAGGGCCCACTCAGTGCGAAGAGGGCCGCAGAGACGAGGTCAACGTTCCTCTGGAGGTACATTGCCTCGAGGGTGAAGGGGTAAAGGAAGAACCAGACAGGAGAGAGGAAGAGCGAGAGTGACAGGGCCGTAAACAGATGGTCCCAGGTGTGAAAAGACCTAAATAACTTGAATAGCAAAAAATGGCTTTAAAAAAAAAGAGGTTGCGATTATATCGAATAATAAGCTTCTTTAAAATCGAATATAATCCAAGCTTCAAAGTGAGTCACTCCGGATGAAGTTAGTTTTCTCGACTCACCTATTGGCTGGATTTGCATTTACCTGTATTTCATGGTCAGTGGGATAGTTTAATGATTTTAAATAATTTCAAAGGATTTTAAAAAATTTTTAGGGCTTTCAAAAGATTTGAAGTATTTTCAGGTAATTTCAAAATATTTTTAAGAATATCAAAGGCTTTCAAAACATTCAGAAAGATCTCAAGAAGTTTCAATAGATTTCAAAACATTTCAATAGATTTATAATAATTTCAGAAAATCTCTAATGATTTTGCAAAAGATTTCAAAATATTTTTAAGTATTTCAAGGAATTTTTAATAACTTTCAAGAGATTTTAATAACTTTCAAGGGATTTTAAATGATTTTCAAGAATCTCATGGAATTTCAAAGGATTTCAAAAGATTTCAAAAGAGTTTAAGTACTTTCAAGTCATTTAAAAATATTTTTAAGTGTTTCAAGAGATTTTTAATTATTTTCAAAAATTTATCTAACGACTTCTAGGAATTTAAAGAGGTCTCAAATGATTTCAAAAAAATTTTCAGATACATTTTCAAAGATTTCTTGTGGTTTTAAAGAATTTTAGGGGATTTTAAAAGATTTCAACGGATTTCAACAGAATTTAAGTATTTTCAAGTCATTTTGAAATATTTTTAAATATATAAAAGGATTTTAAATGATTTTCAAAAATTTCAAGGGATTTTAAAGGACTTCAAAAGACTTAAAAAAATTTTAAGTACTTTCAAGTCATTTCAAAATATTTTTAAACGTTTCAAAAGTTTTTCAATGATTTTCAAAAATTACAAGGAGTTTTAAATTATTTT
>JAUEJJ010000032.1:2470935-2488050 GCA_032164275.1 Synergus coniferae
AGATCAGTAATAATTTTTTTAGCGAATCGGAATGGATTACACTTTTGTATTGGTCTTAAATTCTGTCGTAACCCTTATACCTGCTTATACTGTCGCAAATAGGTGCATTTACCTTATGCCTGTTTTTTAGCAGTTTCTTAAAGTTCTGCAATTTTTATAATATTTAATTGAAAATTTTTTCTTCCAAATAGTACGAAAGCTAATAAAATTCTGCGTCTAATAAGCTAAAATAAAAGTTAAAATCTGTATTTTATAAAAAGATATTGCCAAAAAACCACAAATTTCAATATTTTCAAAAATGTTAATAACTTCGAAAATATTCATTTTTTGAAAAACCCTTGGTCTCATTTTAAAGATAAATTTTCATAGTTTTTGTGTACGCTATTTAGATATTTTTGAAATCATTTTCCTACCTTCTACCATAGGCTCAAACTTGTACGAAAAATCTCATAAATTTTAAAATGAAGATTGTCCTCCATATATGGATAAAAAAAATAAGAAATGAATATTTTAATAGATTTTACTACATTTCGTTAAAATATGGTATATTTTGATTTTTAAAAACTTCTTGTAAATAAGTATGGATATTTCAAATTTTACGATTTTTCTGTACAAGTTTGAGCCTATATGACAGAAGCTAGGAAAATAATTTCAAAAATATTTGAATAGCGTACACGAAAACTATGAAAATTTAGGCTTTTTAAAGTAATAAATATTTTCGGAGTTATTAACATTTTTGAGAATATTGAAATTTGAAGTTTGTTGGCAATATCTTTTTAAAAAATACAAATTTTAACTTTCTCTTTAACTTATTAGACTCAGAATTTTATTAGATTACGTACTGTTTTGGAGAAAAAGTTTTCAATTAAATATTATAAAAATTAGAAAACTTTAAGCAACTGCTAAAAAAAAAGCGTACTGAAAATTTCGGACGGTAGTGTATATACACTCGGACTCCACATTATTGCAACCCAAGTTAGATACCTATTGCGTTCTTAGAAATTGGGACAATAGTTCGTTAATAGTTAATAGTTAATAGTTAAATGTTAATAGTTCGCAGTTGCTGTTGAATCTTATGTGACTTTCTTGAAGCGCGAGATATAATGATACTTTTTTTCGCGACTGCAATTCTGTTGGAAAGACCGGAAGCTTGAAGCAAGGGAAAAAAGAAAAGTGTATAAAGAGCTTCTGGTGGTCTTTGTGGAAATCACCCTCGAAATCACCTCGTTCTCCGTAGCCAGAGGGTGTAGCACTGTAGCATCCTAGCCACAATTCGTTGGTGAATAACGATTTTTAGATTGTGTTCCGGCTGAATCAGGCGAAACAATAACAAAGGGCTGTCCAGCTTTTACCAACTTCGAGAAAGTAGGACGGAAACACTTGCCCAAATTCATTTCCGCCCAACATACAGCACCAGCCTTTTCCTCCTCTTAATTCGAACAAGTTGACCCAGCAATTTTCTCAACCTGTTCGCTTTCTTATTTCTGTCGAGAGTGGAAGCTGGAAGCAAAGCGGCTAGATGAAAAACTCGATCTGCAGTTCAGTAACTTTGTTCTACAGTTTTGTACTCTTTTCCCCTATATCAATTTCTTCAGAACTGTTATCAAAAAATTGGCAAGCTGAGGTTATTAGTGGCGAAAAAAGATTCATCGGATAAGATAAAAGTGTTTGATGACTCGTCGGAGGACCGGGATTGACATTTTGACACTTGTGTCTCATCTTATTAGTACGAACGACAGTTGCGAGGTTAATTTAACCTAACAAGCTAACGAGGCGTCGTCTGCTTCTCAGGAGTTGGTCCCTAATAAGCACTTCGTTCCGATCTGTCAGTGTCACTCGTGAAGACTGCCGAATTTGATTCACCCGCTCCCTAATTATTTCACACCGCACTTTTCACATTTTCGTTCTATTTGTCACCAAAAATCGAATAAAAATGGGAAACTGATTTCAAGGTAATACAGTTTAGAGGGAAAAAGAAAAACAGTTAAAAACAGTAGGTCCCCTAGTCAGAGCTTTGGATTGAAATTCATTCCGAACCAATCCAAATCATTCCAGAATTTGTATCCGAACCAAACAATTTCATTCCGATCTAATCCGAATCAATCTGAGGCCTATTCAAAATCAATACGAACCTTTAATTCGAATGAATCCGGTCAATTCGAATCAATCCGAATCAATCCGAACTTTCAATCCGATTGAATCCGGTCAATCAGAACTTTCAGTCCGAATGGATCCGGATAAATCCAGTCTATCGGAATTAATCCGAAAAATTCAGATAAATTCGGATTGACTGGATTCATTCGGATTGAATATTCAGATTAATTCTGATTAATTCGGATTGACCGAATTCATTTGGATTAAAGGTTCGGATTGGTTTTGAATGTGCCTCGGATTAATTCGGATTGAAAACTTCGTTCGGATTAGATCGGAATGAAACTGTTTGGTTCGGATACAAATTCAGGAATGATTCAGAAAATTTTGGATTGGTTCGAAATGAATTTCAATCAGAAGCTTTCGCTAGGGTCCAGATCGACCTTAAATCTTTTGAAACGTCTAAACTTGCAATCTCAGAAAGACTCAGGAAAATGATTTGCAAATTTTTTCAATCACTTCAAGGTCGTACGGTTTAAAGGGGCAAACAAAAAGAGATTAAAAATAATAGGCACGAATCGATTCAGAAGTGACTGAAATGGATACATTTCCAGAGTACCAGAAAGATTCTAGATAAAGTAATTTTTAAATTTTTTCAATCACTTCAAGGTCATGCAATTTAAAGAGAAAAATAAAAACGGTTAAAAATAGTATAGGTACAGATCGATTATACATATTTTGAAACGTCTAAATTCACTTCAATTTTTGTCAAAAAATCACAGTGGATATCAATTTTGTCATATCTAAATTCACTTATCTTTCATTGAAGAAAATGTTGAGCTGTTCCAGCTAAAGGTATCGCTGGATTTCGTAAATAAAAGAAACATATAGCTGTGTTATCTAAATTTCTTGAATATTTAGTTTTAACTAAACTTGCCAACTAATTTAGCTAAACAGCTAAATATTTAGGTAACACAGATAAACATTTAGATAATACAGCTATATTTCGGAAATTGTCAGTACGCCTGTTTCTCAGCAGTTGCTTAAAGTTCTCTAATTTTTATAATATACATAATTGAAAAATGTTCTCCATAATATAGTACGAAAGCTAATAAAATTCTGCGGCTAATAATTATCTATTATCTAATTATCTTTTTATAAAATACAGATTATAACTTTCCCTTTAGTTTATAAGCTAAAGGGAAAGTTTTTATGAAGTTTTTATAAAAAGATATTGCCAAGAAACTTCAAATTTCAATATTTTCAAAAATGTTCATAACTCCAAAAATATTTATTATTTTAAAAAACCCTTGGTCTCATTTTAAAGATAAATTTTCATAGTTCTTGTGTACGCTATTCAAATATTTTTGAAATTATTTTCCTAGCTTCTGCCATATGCTCAAACTTGTACGAAAAATCTTGTAAATTTTAAAATGAAGATTATCCTCCGTACATGGATAAAAAAAATAAGAAATGAATATTTTAATAGGTTTTACTACATTTGATTCAAAAATGGTATATTTGGATTATTAAAAATTCCTTGTAAATATAATAACTATATATATATTTCAAATTTTACGACTTTTCTATGCAAGTTTGAGCCTATGGCAGAAGCTAGGAAAATAATTTTAAGAATATTTAAACAGTGCACACGAAAAATATGGATATTTATCTTTAAAATGAGACCAAGGGTTTTTAAAATAATAAATATTTTCGGCGTTATCAGCATTTTTGAAAATATTTTAAAAAATAGGCTTTTTTGCAATATCTTTTTATAAAATACAGATTTTAACTTCGCCTTTAGCTTAGTAGACGCAGAATTTTATTAGCTTTCGTACTGTTTTGGAGAAAAATTTTTCAATTAAATATTATAAAAAATAGGGAACTTTACGCAACTGTTAAAAAGCACGCGAACTGACAATTTCCGACAGTAGTATGGAACAGTTAAAGGCATGTTTTTCAGCATTTGTGGCGTTACAGTATTTGTTTGTGTCCGTGACTTGATGCATCTCATGTTCGATATGATGTTTGCTTACGGGAAAACATCCTGATATTTATGAGATGCCGAAGAGAATTTGCGACCTAAGTGGAGTTTTTTATAATTAATATGAAGTACAGTTTGAAGAGGACAATGCTTGAAGCGATTTAACAATGTTTTTCAAAACAGGTACAGACCGACTCAGAATCATCTGAAACAGATATGTCCATTGGCCACAGAGACTCAGAAGGACTTCAAAAAAATTATCGAGATAAATTTTCAATCACTTCAAGGTCGTTCAATTTAAAGGGGCTCAATCACGTCAAGGTCATAAAATTTAAATCGGAAAATAGAAACGGTTAAATAGAATAGGTACAGATCGATTCTAAATCTTCTGGAACGATGAGACTGAAGTTTGGAATGTTTACAATAAACGAAAATTTTTTCTTTTTTTCTAAAACTTACAAGATCCAAAATTTTTCTGGTGGAAAGTAGTTGTATCCAACCCAAAAAATGATCCACCAAAGTTTCAACGCCATCGCGAATTTGGAACTAACCCTACTTCATCCCTTAAAATTAAAAGTTCACAAAATTTAACCTAATTTGTTGGGTCAACATTTTATTGCAAAAATAATTTTCTTTAATTCTAAAAACAGTCCAAAAAGTTTTATCCCCCTAGCTTCTTTGGAACTCACCCCATATCATTCCTTAGACCTACAAAAATTTACCAAAAATTCCCTAATTCGTTGGATCAACATTTTATTACTGATAATAAGTCTTTTCAATGCTAAAAGACATCCTACTATAAATAGTTCCATCCCTCCCGCTCATTTGGAACTCACCTCATATTCACTAAAAACTGTTTGCTTTAAGGAATAACATATAGGGGTGAGTTCCAAATGAGCTGGAGGGATGAAACTTTTTGAGATGTCCTTTAGCATTGAAAAGACTTATTATCAGTAATAAAATTTTGACCCAACGAATTAGGGTAATTTTAGTGAATTTTTAAGTTTCAAGGGATAAAATAGGGCGAGTTCCAAATGTATTCAGGGGTTGACTTCGGTGGGTCATTTATTGAGTTGTATAGAACTACTTTCCAGCAGAAAATTTTGGATCTTGTATGTTTTAGAAAAATTAAAAATTTTTCATTTTCGTTTATCGTAGGTAAACGTTGCAAATTTCAGTCTCATTGTGAAACGTCTGAATCCTAGAAGTCGCATAAGGAATTCAGGAAATGTTATTTTAATTCTAAATTATTCACGCTGTCCCGAATATCCCCGTGCCCCGAAAAGTCCTGGTCTCCCCTACAGATCGCTTCAAAATTTTCTGAAACGTAAATATCCGCAGAATTTGAGAGATACTTTTTTGCAACTTCACTTTGTGATTTTCGATAATAACCTGAATAAAAGCGCTAAATTCTGCAGTGTTCGATCTGTGCAAGAGGTAGATAGGTGTGCTATATCGCGTGTCGACGAGCACGAAGCGCGGGTAATTGATAACCCCCGGCTTCGTCTCTGCTGCTCGGAGTTCGACTCATGTTTCTCCATCAGTAGTACAAGACCTATCGAGTTACTATAATTTTGGTCGGTTGGAATCATTTGTCATCGATCATCGCCGCCGCTACTAGTGCGCAACTGCAACCCTCGGGGAATCTTCCATGCAGGGAAAAGAAACTGAGAGTAAGAGAAGGTGAGGTAATCACGATCCCGTCAGAAAACGGATGCAAAGTACCCCATCAGAGCCTCTTATCTGGAAATTATACCTTCCAGTAGATCATACCATACTCTTTACTCTCTTTAGGCACATAGGTCATTTGAAAAAAAATAAATAAATAACTTGAACGGTAGGCAAATGTAAAACGCAAAATGCAAAACAAGTCTTGCAACTTTGTACGAAAACGTTCAGCTGGATCTATATTCGATGGGAAACAATCAAATAACCGTCTTTCGGATCAGTGGGCGCAGCCCGGGTAAACCATATTATAAGCGAGAACTTTCTCTTCTATGAAAATAATCATGATAACACGATCCCGCTGGCAAACATGATATTCAGACGGCCGGAAGTGCGAATAAAATATCGCAAGGCGTCAGCATTTTGTGTGCAACACTGAGGCGAGTGCAAGGTGGGCACCATTGTTGTGGAGAGGATGTATACACAACGACTTGTACCTGCTGCTCGACTCATCCCGAAGGAAGTAGTCGATAAAACTGGTTTGACGAGTGTCGGAGACCCCGTACCGGTGGTTACTCGGCAAGCTGTCTTATGTGTTTGGCAAAGTTTCTCCTGCTTCGTGCCTCCCGAACCAGCCGATTGCGACTTTTCAGGATACTAATGGCTACTGGCTTTCGTTTGTACCCACGAAATAAAAACTTTTTCAAGGAGTCCATTCCAGAATGAATCATTTTGTATTTTTAAACTAAACAGGATATTTTAATGCGGCTTTTTTTATCATATTGCAGAATAATTTTCAACATTCTTCTAAAGAATGATAATTCAAAATGACCTTCAGAATCTTCCACAAAGACGATTTAGGCATGTTAAGGATCTGTGATGTCCGCTGGACAGAATCGTTTGGGTTACCTTCGAAATGACGCTGGATAACAGACTTGCGTATATGACTGAAAAGTTCTAAACGTTCAAATAAACGAATTTTTCTATTTATTGTATTTTAAACTAAAAATAGTTTTAAAATATTGATTCATTTGACTTGAAAATAATTCTGGGTGAAAGAAATTTTAATATCTGTTGTTATTTTTAGATAGGATAATATTTATTGGATAAAATAGAATTGGGAAAGAATATTTCGTTTATTTGAACGTTCAAAACTTCTGGTACATCTTGCGTATGCCGTAACTTTGACGGGAAGTAATGACTTTGTCTCTCATACATATGAGAAACACCCTTTTTTCAATGCTCACATCACTTACCATATTTTGGAAACGTGTTACCCAAAAAATGACACTGTGGCTATAAACCTCAGAGACTATCTACTTTTCACAACTACACTACCTTCGGAAATTGTCAGTACGCCTGTTTTTTAGCAGTTGCTATTAGTTCTCTAATTTTTATAATATTTAATTGAAAAAATTTTCTCCAAACCAGTACAAAAGCTAGAAAAATTCTGCGTCTAATAAGCTAAAGGGAAAGTTAAAATCTGTATTTTATAAAAAGATATTGCCAAAAAACCTCAAATTTCAATATTTTCAAAAATGTTAATAACTCCGAAAATATTTATTATTTTAAAAAGTCCTTGATCTCATTTTAAAGATAAATTTCCATAGTTTTCGTGTGCGCTGTTCAAATATTTTTTAAATTATTTTTCTAGCTTCTACCTAGGCTCAAACTTGCATAGAAAAATCGTAAAATTTGAAATATCCATAGTTATGGTATTTACAAGGAATTTTTAAAAATCAAAATATACCACTTTTGAATCAAATGTAGTAAAACCTATAGCGTACACAAAAACTATGAAAATTTATCTTCAAAATGGGACCATGGGATTTTTAAAATAATAAATATTTTCGGAGTTATTAACATTTTTGAAAATATTGAAATTTGAGGTTTTTTTAGCAATATCTTTTTGTAAAATACAGATTTTAACTTTCCCTTTAGCTTACTAGATGCAGAATTTTATTAGCTTTCGTATTGTTTTGGAGAAATATTTTTCAATTAAATATTATAAAAATTAGAGAACTTTAAGCAACTGCTAAAAAACAGGCGTACTGACAACTTCTGACAGTAGTGTATATGTCATTGGTGATCACAGCGACATTTGTGAAAATAATAGCTAAATATTTTTGAAAATATATTTTTGGAAATATATTTATCGAAACCCTGTACAAATCGAACGCGACCTTGCATTGTTTCTGCGGTGTATCAACCATCCATTTCTGACTAGTGAGATAGCTAAAAAAAATCCCGGATCCGCGTACCGCCATTCTGATTGGTTACCCGAAACCCCAGGGTTCGCTGGTTATAATCCAGCACTGTACTTGAGCACCTCTATGCACTTCAATCGACCCCCATCTATCCTCAGACACGTCCATTCATCTCTATCCACTTTATTTCTCTCTGGTGCATATCCTACCTCTCCTGATGTTTAGCTGCAGCATCTTAAAATGTGCAATCCACTCAGCACAGTCTTGTCATTAATTACATAGTCTGAAGAATGATATTTGAATGATTTTCATATTTTGTAACTCGGTGAACGCTGAACGTTACACCCTGCAAAGATAAATACATCTTCTCAATCTTCCCTGCAAACAACGTTTTCTGATTAATGGGTGTTTATCTAATTTGCTTTATACAGTTTCTGGTAATATATGAACGCCTTTAACTTCAAATTTGACTTCCTGGTGAATTAAATTAGTCTTGCCAGAAGGGATCTGTCGCAGCAGTGACGCAGGATAAGTAATCAGTGTATGTATGTTCGATTAATATGCGTTCAAGATAGAAGGGAGTTACTTCCTTTTTTCTTTGGCACTATCAAGTCTAGATAGACAGGTAAATAACTAACTTCACAGATGATTACCAACTGGGCGAAAGTTAATGGTGCATATTAGTCGCACATTAACGTCCGGCTATCACCGGCTTGTTAGCATTTGTTCCGGCATCATGTGCCACAGATCCCTACCGAATAGTTACGAAAACTTACATAAAAGTGGAGAAAATAATTACAAAACTTGTATACTATTTAAAAAATAGATGCTATTAGGAATGACAGCAACTTTCGCTGATGAGGATTTGCAGCTGAGTCTCTAAAAGATGGTATAAATCATTGTTCAGAGAAGCTTGGATATAGTATCTTACGCAATTTGAATCGATCTGGACCTACCACTTTTTCTCGTTTTTACAAAGGATTCAAAAAATTTGAAAACAATTATTTTCAAGTCTTTTTGAGACTGACGATTATGCAACATCCTCTCTCATTTCAAGTTTAAGGAATATTTTGAAAAAAATTTCAAAACATTTTCGGAAAATCATTCCGAGACTGTGCAGGATATCCATTTTATAACATTTTGAATCGAACTTTATTTACTATTTTCAATCGTTTTTGTATGTCCTTTTAAAAAATATGAAGTGATTGAAAATTTGAAAATATTTTTTCAGGAAATCTTTTTGAGACTATGCGGATATATCCATTTCAGAAGATTTAGAATCCATCTGAGTCTATTTTATTTAACCGCTTTTATTTTTCGCCTTAAACCGTATAACCTTGAAGTGATAAAAAAAATGTTTAACTAACATTTCCGGACTCTGGGAATATATCCATTTCAGATAATTCTGAATCGATCCGTACCTACTATTTTAACTCGTTTTTGTTCTTCTCTTTAAACAATATGACCTTGAAGTGATGGAAAAAATTTCAAAATGACATTTCCTGAATTCTTTTTGAGACTTTGGGGATTTAGACGTTTCAGAAGATTTAGAATCGATCTGTACCTAATATTTTTAATCGTCTTTTCTTGGCCTTTTAAACTGCGTGACCTTGAAGTGATTGAAAATTTATCTCGATACAATTTTTTTAAGTCACTCTCAGTTTCAGTGGATATATATCTGTTTCAAACGAGGCTGAATCGATATGTAGCTACTGTTATTACGTTTTTTGTCTCCTCTAAAGAACTGGACTTCTGCACAATCTCATACGGATGATAATCTTGACGACTTGAGAATAGTTCTTCTACCAAACTACGAGCTATAAATGATATGAATAAAGTCACTTCCGTCGGAAGATATCCTCCAAACTTGAGGAAACTAAAGAAGTTCATTTTGCTTTTAGTTGTATTCTTTTCCAGATTTTATTGCTCATATCCAACCATGTTGAACCACTACCCACCTATTCCCTACTAACTTGTAAATTTTAATATCCTCTTAAAACGACAATAACACCCCCACTCCCCCTCATCCTCGTAGTCTCGATCTTATCGTCTAGTACTTCGCTTCTATCGAGTCGTTTTGAAACTTTCTATGATGCCGATAAGTTTCTGAGATGATATGCCAAGTATTCCGAACGTCATCAACCGACTATTAGGAAAGTTACTTCGATCTAGGAGTGGGCTGCTGGCACCTGTTGTTCTGGTTTCAAAAGATTTGACAAATAATGCACCAGATTTTATGGGATTCTCCCGAAATTTCACATTAAAAAAGAAACCTTAAAATGTTACACCTTAAAGTTGTTTGGCTTTAAAGACAGAGAAATTTAAATTCAGGAAAATTTTCCTTTAATCGCTTGATATTCCATAAAACTTTACAACTTTCGGAATCTTTTTAAATTCTACAAAATCTTTTAAAAATTATAAACATCTTTTGAACTCTCTCAATAAAATTCCCTTACAAATTTTAGAATCCTCCAAATTCCATAAAATATTTTAAGTCATAAAATTCTTTTTAAATCCGTTAAAATTCGTGAAAATCTTTTAAAATTCCCAGAAAGTCAGAAACTTCTTGAAATTCTTATAAATTCTACGATAACATTTAGAATTACTTTAAACACTTTAAAATGCATTAAAATTATTAAAAATCTTATGAAATTTCATGAAATCCTTTAAAAATCAGAAAAAAACATTTGAAATCTCTTAAAATTTCACGAAAATCTTCGTAATCGTTTAAATTATGTTGAAATGTTATTAAAATTCTCCAAAATCCTAAAAATCCGTAGAATTTCGTAAAAATTACTTAAAAATCGTGGAAATACCTTAAAATTCCTAGAAACGTCTTGAAATTTCTCTGCAGTGGTGTAACAAAATGTCCCAAAAATCTCACATATAGTACATTATTGTTTCCAACCTAATTGGCTTTTGAATGATTTAAAATTGTAAAACAGAAAAAATAATAATCGCGCGCAAAGCGCGCGTGTTGGTTTACTACTGTAGATAAATTTTTACTTGATTTAGGTTAATTTCTGAATTTAAGGACAAAAAAATGTTAAGGTGTAACAATTTTAAGATTTCTTTTTCACTGTCTTAATGGCATTTCAATTTAAGAGTTTTAAAGATATTTTCATGAAATTTTCAACGTGTCAAGCGACTTCAGAGAGTTACATTGAGGAGCAGATTTTAAGGGTAGTTAACCCCTCGTGGTTGAATGTTAGTCAAATCTGGGAGTGAACTGATGGCACCTGTTGTGCAGGTCATTAATTCTTGAATTTCATTAACAGGGCACGAAGCTAAATAAAAAAAGAGCATGGGTAGTTTATTTACGAGGCATGTGGTTAATTCATTTAAATATCCGACGCTACGCTTTATTGACTTCGTTTCGGATTATATATAAACTAAAAAATTTAAATTCATATAACTTGGAAAAATGATCGAATATATAATACATACCAGTTATTTACCAGTGTTTTTTATGTGGGTGGATGAAATATAAACCGACCTTATTTTTTAGCAATTTATTCAAAAAAGGTTGGTTTATATTTGATCCACCCTCGTACATTTGGGTTGTATTATCGGCTCGTACAGAGCAAACGATGTTAATTAAATTTTATGAAAGTGATATTAACTGGTTTCTTATTATTAATAATATATGTATCTCACACACCACCCTGGCGGTCAGGAAAATAGGTATAAAAATAGGGATTTTTCTTGGCGCAGTCATTAAGTATATAAAATAATTGTTATTTTACATATATACATAGTACTTTTATGTATAATTTGAAACAAAAAACGAAATAAAAAATTTTTAAAATGTCGGAGATATAAGCCAATAAGTAGGACCCTTTTTTGAAAATCCCTGCTGATGGTATATCTAGATTCTCTGTTAGATATTGTTTGAAAAATATAATTTTTTTTTCCTTATTTAGAAAGGTAATAGCTATCGGGTGACGTAGGGAAAATTAAAAGAAAATTTTTTGTAGAAATGCGACAGCTGTTTGAACAAAAAATCTCTCATTTTAATGGAAATTTTGAGTTTCGATGAAAAAATATAAATGAAGCTCTAATTTGACAAATTTAATAAAGGATTAGATTAGATACACAATGTGTATCCAATTACATACATTCTTAGTCTAATCAACTCTAATTGTAAGTTAGTTTGTTCGCGACATTTTGCAAGGTTAGTTGTCTAGGTTAGCTTGATGTTTTTGTGTCCTTTTTAAACTTTTTACAGGTGCGTTTCGTGCGTTCTCCGTTTCTACCACGTGTCAATGTTATTCGTTCGTTTGTGCAAAACATTATTATTTAAAATAAATAATAAATTAAATGCACAAAAAATGAAGAGTGAAAAATATTCTTCAGCAGTGAAAATTAGACAAATACATTTCAGTATTCGAAGGTCAGTTTCGCATTTCTTATTCCCTTTCTTATTTTATGTAAATTTTTAATAAACTTTTTTAATATAATTTACAAAATTCTTCTAATTTATTTTCATATAAAATAGCCTACATAAACGTGATATTTAAAAATAACCTCCTATTCGTTTCCGTCTTTGTCGTTTGTAAGCTATATACATTCCCATTAGCTTTTTATTTTTGAATTGAAATATAATATTTCTATTCTAGATACTCTTAATCTTTCTTTTGGCTACACAATATCGCCAAAACAGTGAATGTGATCAAAAAAATTCACTTTAGCTAAACGTTTCATAGCTAAACTTTTTTTAGCGTGTGTTTATTTTTATACCTATTTTTCTGATCGCCAGGGTGGTGTTAACCCCTTAAAGGAATAATATAACAGTACATTTTTTTAAAATCCAACTTTAAAATTTGATGTTATATAAGCAAGATTTTGAACCCAAAACTGGCCATCTACTTTCTATGGGTAAAAGAAGCAAAAGAAGCAAAAAAAGCAAAAGAAGCACGTAGGTGTACAAACGCGGAAACGAAATAGCGCAACCAAGTGGGAAGTTTCAAGACTCTCGTATATACCCATTATGGAACAGCATCTGGGTCAGTGGACTGCCATTGAACGGCAAATATTAATACCGCAGAGTTGCATTCAGAGATGAAAAATTTGAAAACTTCGGAAAATTGGGGAAACTAGACAGAAAATTCATTTCCTACAACAAATGTCTTTTTCACACAGACCCGCATCAAAATCAGCGCGAGAGGAAATTTTTTAAATTCTTTTCCAGATTTTATCTTTTCTTTTCAACATTATTGCAGTGCGAAATGAATAGCCAGAGAAATAAAGAAAAATTCTTCAAATTATAAATAAAAGTATAGAACGTTAGAAAAAATCTGTTATTGCAGGATCCTAGTGTCATTAAAAAATATGTGACTTTCTTAAACAAAACAAGGTGAGAAACAGACGGCAAAAATTTTAAGCAAACTTATACCAACAGAATTGAAAAGAAGTCAAAAATACTCGAACTTTTAAAAGATTTTAAACCATTTTCGAAGACTAAAGGATTTTAAGGGATTTCGAGCGATTTTATAAAATTTATTATAAGATCAAATAAGACTTTATAATTATTTATTTATAAAACTTTATTATTATTTTTTTAATAATATTTTAAGACATTTTTAATAATTTCAAACAATTTCGAAAAGATTCCAAAATTTTCAAGACATTTTGTGGAGACTTTAAAGGATTTAAAGAAATTTAAAATGATTTTAAAGAATTTGAAGGAATTTCAAAACAAGTCAAAAAATTTTAAAAAGATGCAAATTTAAAATGAAAATATTTTCAAGATTGAATTTCCTTATTATTTTTGTTACGTCGTAACAATTTACTAATAACTGTTTTAGAATTTATTTAGCTTAAATACTGTCTCTAAAATCGCCTACACATTTCAGTGAAACTGCAGCCAAATCTTTTTTACTGCAAACCTTGTATTTCTAAAAAGCTTAAAGTAAGGCCCATTTTTGCACTTTATAGTTATTTGCTATTCAGAAACACATTACTCCTCCGGTCCCAGTTATTGCTTTATATCTAGCCTCTAGAAAACCCATCTTCACATCTGTACCTAGCCTAAGGTCCTTCAATACTTTTATTACCCCATTTAGCTACCCATGGATCTTGACCGTACTTAACGTAAATTTTGGGAAACTCCATAAGTTTGTGACATCAGAAAGAAGGAGTACCTAAGACCTCCTACTTTAATTTTTAACCAACCAGAGTTTAGTCCACTTTTCTGTCAACTTTTTACGCTACTACCAATGTTCATCCCTAAGTATCTTTCCCATACAAAACAATTTTAATTATCCAAAACAGTTTTCTCAACCTGGAAATGACCCGGAATTATCCTACAATTCCAATGACAATTATCTTTCAAACGATTCAATTTTATCAATTAAAAAGAAAAGTGAAAAACTGACTAATTCCGTAAATAGATGTGAAATTTATAATTATCATTATCTTAAAAAATTATCGGATTTAAGTACAATTTTTTTCTCCTTAAAAAAATTAGGTGTACCACAGCTTTAGGCTAATAATTATAATTAAAATTCGATCGAAAATTTTGGAGTCAGAATCACGCGGACAATTGAACCTCTTTTAAAAGAACATTGTTTCCGGAAAGGGGGCAGGGGGCTTCTTTTTAATTAATTTCGTCTTGATTAATTACTACTTGAAAAGAACACCGGCGATCGTCCGAGTTAATGGCGCGGAGGCTGATAACCTAAAGAAGAGAAAAAGAACTGCGGAATTCTAATGGCCATTCTTTACCCATTCTCAAGACAAGAATCTGAATGATTAATTTTATTAAATCTATTAAATTTATAAAATATAATGATTGCAGATCTTGATAACATTAAAAAAAATGTTTCTTATTTTTCAAATACACTAGACTCCCGAATTACCTCTACTCGAATTACTTCTTCTTAGAATTGGCGCTAAGATATTAGTGACCTATTTACGAGCCTATTTACTCGAAATACCTCCCGACCAACCAAAACTGGAGGTAATTCGGGAGTCTAGTGTAGGTTTAAAAATATTGAATTTAGAACACAAGCTTATACATGAAAGTTCTAGATTTCGAAATAATACATCTTTCATATTCTATACATTTTCCTGTGAAAGTAAGTAGCAGATTTTGAGAAAAATTCTAAAAAATAAAATTTAATATCATTAATTTAATGCAATTTTTTTTTCTCATTTATCTCGAATTAGGTTATTTTCACAGGAAAATATGTTGGAGATAAAAGATGTATTCTTTCGAGATCTACAACTTTTGTGCAGACATTTTTTTTCTAAATCCAATATCTTTCAAGATATTCTAAATAAAAAAACGATAAAAAAAGCTGTAAAATGAATAAGTTGTGACTGAATTTGCGCGACATTTTCGCTGGACGTGTGTTACAAAGGTACTTTCTAGAACCGTAATTGCAAGTCTTAAGACGGTGATATTAAAGTGTTTACTTAATGTTATCCTACCATTAATCAGGATTTTGCAATGACGGCCTAAGGTCGAAAGCGCGCTTCACGCGCCGCTGACCTCCGCCTTCTTTTGTCTGTCGCTTCTTAAGACTGGCTTTCAGCATAAATATACTTTAAGAAACAAAAAATATTATAAAAAAGGGATCTAATATTTATATACGAGAATGGAGTTCTTTCAACTAATGCAAGTTTTGCAAAATTTTTTATTTCCTTTTGCAGGCAATTTATACGGATCGGATCAGAGTTTTAATACCTTACCCTTCATCAATAAGATTTTAGTTTCTAAATCGTGAAGTCCTACCTGCAACAAACAAGAAAAGGAAATTAGAAAAAATTTTCGAAAAAACATAAAAAAGAAATTAATTTAAATGTTGAGAGAAATACCAGTATTTCCAAACAATATGTTATGTTCTTTTTCAATTTCTAAAGTTACGCTATTGTCGATTATTAAAAAAAAAAATTTTCTTCCTAGAGACTGAAAAGGAAGTTTCACCTCCTAGGGTATAAAAATTATTATTAGTTCCTAGGGCCTAAAAAGTGCTTTTTAATCCCTAGGGAATAAAACTGGATTACACAAAAAAATCTTTTTCTCCATAGGGAATGAAATGTACGTTTAACCTCCTAGGGTATAAAAATTATTATTAGTTTCTAGGGCCTAAAAAGTGCTTTTTAATCCCTAGGGAATAAAACGTTTTTTTAGTTTCCATAGGACTGATTCAATTTTCAATCATCATGGGGCTATTGCAGACTTTACTTTTAATTTCACATTTACTTTTCAGACCTTAGCGATTAAAAAGCATTTTTTAATACCTGAAAAATACTTTTCACTTTCTGGGGATTAAAAAGTACTTTTCTGTTTCATGAGAGCTAAAAAGCACTTTTTACTATCTAGAGACTAAAAAACACTTTTTACTTCCTAGGGAGTAAAAAACACTTTTTTAGGAATTGCCTTAGTTCTCTGGTGGAACTAAGGCAAACTATTCTGGACGCCACCACAGTCCAATCAAAATTCTAGCATGGAGAATTGGTATTTAGTCTCGTAATCTGATTATCAATGCCCTTTTTCCATGGTAAGTGCTCCAGGTTAATTCACCTTCTCCTTATACATGACTTTTATCGGCTGGCCCCTTCGAATGTAGCGCGTAATGCATCTCGCGAGCCAACGAATCACTGTGAAACGTCGAGAGGGTAAAAGCATCGCGACAAGTGTAAGTAACTGGCCTCGCACTGACTACACGTATTTCGCGTAGCCGATATCACGGCGACAGACTACATGCGTGGGATGGAATAAAAGAGTGAGAAGGATGGAGAAGAGTGAGATGAAGTCTGTTTTCAGTACACGGTAGTGTGTAATAGAGGAATGCCGTAATGGACGATGCACGGCGTTGCCCCCGCGAACATCTCCGGGTCGTTACTTGTACGCCGTCGGCGTTATAAATCGCCTCGTGAAATCACTGGTAAATAGAATACAGTGGGTCGCAAATGCCAGACGGTCACTGTGCAGCAACAGCGCCCCGAATACGTGAGTCTGCGATTCTTTACTATAGACTCAAAGGTCAATTTCAGTTCGAATTGCTTCAAATTGAATTTTAGAGTGGATTCCGAAAATAAATAGGCTGCGGCGTCAAGCTGTGCGCATGCGTCGTGTCTCTATGCGGCTGCGCATATTTGAACTGTGCACGCAGCGAGTTCGATTGTGCGCATATAAAATTATTTTCGATTATCAAATCA
>JAUEJJ010000032.1:2492496-2504220 GCA_032164275.1 Synergus coniferae
TGGAATTCTTGAAATCTCCGTTGATCTTTAAAGTTACTTCAAATCCCTTAAACCTGTTTTCACAGTTTGTAATATTTCAATACAAAAAAAGTAAAGAAAATTATTTTGATTATTTAAAGTAGTTTAGCATACTTTAAAACATTTTTAAATTTCATCAAATTCATTTAAATTCTTTAAAATTTTTAAAAAATTCTTATGGTAAAATTCCTTCTGGTGTCTTGATATCATTTATATCTGATATAAAAGTAACCCTCTTTTACGATCTTTTATGATCTTTTATGATGGGATTCGAAAGCGATAATATAATCCTCCAATATATATTATACACCAGACTCTCGAAGTACCTCCAGATGGTTGGTCGGGAGATATCTCGAGTAAATTGAAAGTCAGGGACGTGTGCACCAGTGTTCCCAGCATAAGAAACGCAATAACTGCTTAGGATAGTGCCCACCTTGGTGATACAGTACTGAATTCGAGGCGTCTCGTCTCTCTGCCGCACGGAACCCCTTACTAACTATATATATTAGTACCAATTCTAAGAAGAGGTACTTCGGGAGTCTAGTGTACTATCAAAAAGACGATTTTTGTCTCTGACAAATGTGCATCAAACCAAGTGGATTTAGACGTTACAAGCAATTCTGAATTGATCTATACCTACTATTTTTATCGTTTTCTTATTTTCCTCTAAACAATATGACCTTGAGTTGTCTGAAAATTTTGTATAATATAATTTCCCCAGAGACTTTCTATAGCTCCGCAGATTTAGATGTTTCAGAAGATTTAGAATCGATCTGGACCTTGAAGTGATTGAAAATTTATCTCGATAATTTATTTTTAAGTCATTCTGAAACGATGTGGACATATAGACGTTTCAGACGATTCATACTCGATCTAAACCTTCTATTTTAAATCATTTTTAATAGTCCCTTTAAAATTTATGTCCTTGATGTGATTGAAAATTTATCTCAATTTATATTTAAGTCTTTCTTTTTTTAATTTCTGATAAAAGTGTGCACATCAAAACTTGATATGCAAACAGATTGAAGAACATCGTTACACTTTTTGCGACTTAGGAATTATTTGGTGAAGGTTGAAGTTTTCTATAGAAGTTGTTGCTATTGCACCTTCTTTTGTTGGAGCCACAGATGACATTTTATGTTCTATGCATGTTTAGGCAGGAGTATTAGCTTCAGACTTTAGTAACATATTGTCGCTGCAGTTTCAACTCTTAAAAGTTGGTATTTTTCTTCACTGTAAAGTTCGATTATATATCTTCGGTGATGTTTAAAACGTCAAAATTGTCATTCAGCTGTGTTTCAAAAAGTGAAAACAGAAAAGTGGAAAACCAAAAAATCCTATATAAAAAAGTGGTGTAACGAAATGTCTCGAAAATCTCGCATACATTTTGTTGATGCAAACCTGATTGGCTTCTGAATAACGAATAAGAAGGAAAACAAAATAATCGCGCATGTTTGTTTGTTTAAGATTCCTAGAAATCTCTTGAAATCCATGTAAAAATTTCTGAAAATCTTTAAAAATTGATGGAAACCTCTTGACATTTTAAAAAATTTTTAATTCGTTAAAAGTATTAGAATTCTCATAAAATTCCGTGACATCCTTAAAAATTCTAAAAAAATTTCTTTCAAAAAGTCTCTTGAAGTCCCTTAAAGTTATTATGAGTTTTATAAAATTCCGTAAAATCCTTAAAATTTTCACAAAAAGAAAAAGTAATCTGAAAAATCGCTAGTAATACCATCAACAACCTTTGAAATTTTGATGAATGCTACGAAATCTTCTAAGAATTATAAAAATCTTTTGAAATACGTCAAAAATTCGTGAAAATCTATTCAAATTCTTAGAAACTTCTTAAAATTTATACATACATGAAGTTTTAACGTATAGTAGCGAGAAAATTCCGTCAACACTGGAAAAATTAATTTAATCTCAAAAACGTCCCTTTTAAAGCTAAAGTTTAATATTGACTTTGCTTCTCTTTCATGCCTTGCATTACGAGAAGAGACTTAGTTCCCCTCGACTACCGTGTGTCATTCGTAAAGTTTAAAGCCCGACCCTCGCTCGGTCGTGCTCGGTGTCGTTCATAAAGTAGAGAAATTAAGATGAGTATGACGCGAGTTCAGCGGCAGGGGGCAAAAAGTTCTCTTTATTTAGTGGCGAGCGCGTGCGGGTCTTTAAATTTATGAAAACCTGATGTGGCCGGGCAATACGAAACTCAGTGTGTATTGTTCAACTGACGCAAATTTCATCATTCATTAAAAGACAGGAACACAATCGTGTTATTTGGCACAAAATTTGAATTTTCAATTTTTCAAGAAAATTAACAAAATTGTTACGTCTATTTTGAACGGCGTTGATAAAGGAACATTTTTTATCTCTTAACTTTTTCTCAAAGCGTGTATTATTTGGCTTAAAATTTTAATGTTTGTTCTTTTGTTTAAATTTTCGAAATATTAATTAGAAAATTCAAAAAATTTGTATGCCATTCATTTTATGCCATTTATGCCTTCATTTTAGGACACATCAGACAGACACATTCGTTAAAATATGTTTTTTAGGTTCAGGGGGTCTCAAAACGTGGACATTTGGCAAAAACAAGTGGGTTCAAATTCTACACAAATCTAATATATTCTCTCGGATGAGAATGTAAAAAAAAAACACTTGCGAAAAGAGAAGAAGAACAAGAAGTTAAACTTTTTAGTTTAAGGAAAAACGAGGATTCCTTTACAGCCAGTTGAACTCTTCCTGCATAGAGGTGAGAAAGGGTGCTTGACTGTTTTTCATGAATTATTAAAGGATTTACGCGACACTGAGAATTTGCATTTCCCATTTCAGACTCGTTCGTTCGTCCGAGTTTGGCAAACGATGCGCGCAGTTTTCTTGATATTTGAAGGAAGGTCATTGTAATATTTTTCTTGCTCCTAAATATCCAAGTCGAAGTTACACAAATATAGTAAAATAGTCGCGAGGAGGTAATCAAAGCCAAAGTTTATGTGGAAGTTTAAAAGAAACGAAAGATGAAAGACGAATGTCGTAAAGACCCTTTTTGTAATGTTCGAAGAAAAAAGAAATCTCCATTGATTTTCATTGCAAAATATGAAAGTGCTCCTTTATGAATAGATAACTCGAGCAATGCAAGCTCTTTATTAAAGTTATATTGCCTCACTTGGTTCCCTACAACCGAGGGGGAAAATCGCATCCACAATGTCTTTGAAACCAGGAATATGAACGTCTGAAACGATCAGAGCACGGATGGGTGCTTGCTCGCTCTATTTGAACGATAAGAACGAGGGTGAATGTATGCACATGAGGCAGATGACAGCTGAGGAAATGTGGCTTGGTATTCTAGATGGAATTTCATGATTTTCAAACCATCTGGTTCCACTATTTTTAACGTGAATCGAATAATTTCGAGCTGTATTTCCAAGTACTTTAATGTTCTTTATTCCTTTCATTTTTCATTCTCAAAGGTTCTTCACTGAAAAAAATGGTTGGGACTTTTACCACTTTTTTTTTTGTCGCACGACAAAATATATATTTATATTCATTTATCCTCTCTTAAAAAAGTGGTGTAACGTAATGTCCTGAAAATCTCGCATACATTGGCTTTTGAATGACGAATAGGAAGGAAAACAAAATAATCGCGCATGTTTGTTTATTCGTCCCTTAAAATTTCAACCAAAAAGCTTCGACATCCTTTAGAATAATTTAAAATCGTTTAGAATTCCTAGAAATCTCTTGAAATCCCTTGAAATTCCACAAAAACTTTAAAAAATCATAAATCACTTTAAATCCGCATGTTAAAATTGATGAAAGTCTGTAAAAATTGCTTAGAAACCTTTTGAAATTCCTTAACATTTAATATCCGTTAAAATTATTAGAAATCTCATAAAATACCATGAAACCCTTAAAAAATATAGAAATTCTTTTGACAAGCCTGTAAAAACCCCTTGGAATCCAATATGAATTTTATAAAATTCCATAAAATCCCTATAATTTTCAAAAAATTAAAAAAATATCAGAAAAATGGCTTGAAAATCCGTAAAATTTTACATCCTTCCAAACCTTTTTAAATTCTACGAAATCCTTTAAAAATTATAAAAATCTTTTGAAATCCCTTAATAATTTTCCTTTACAAACCTTAAAATCCTCCAAAATCCATAAAATATTTTAAGTCATAACATTCTTTTGAAATCCGTTAATATTCCCTTTAAATTCCCAGAAACTTCTTGAAATTCTGTAAAATTTTACAACAACTTTCGAAATCTTTTTAAATTTTACGAAATCTTTTAAAAATTATAAAAAAACGTTTGGAATCCCTCAATAAAATTCCCTGACAAACTTTAAAATCCTCCAAATTCCATAAAATATTTTAAAAGTCATAAAATTCTTTTGAAATCCGTTAAAATTCGTGAAAATCTCTTGAAATTCCCATAAACTTCTTGAAATTCGTAAAAATTCTACGGTAAGATTTAAATTTACTTTAAATCCTTTAAAATGCATTAAAATTATTAGACATCTTATCGAATTTCATGAAATCCTTGAAAAATTAGGAAAATATCTTCAAATTCCTCAAAATTATTAGAAATCTCATAAAATTCCATAAAATCTTTAAAAATATCACAAATTTTTTTAAAAAGCATAAAAACCTCTTGACTTCTCTTAAAATTTCTCGAAATTCTACGAAGTCATTTAAAATCCCTTATAAAAAACTTTGAAATCTCTTAAAATTTCACAAACATCTTCGAAATCGCTTAAATTCTGTAGAAATCTCTTAAAATTCTACGAAATCTTTTCAAAGTCCTTACAGTCCATTGAATTTCGTAAAAATCACTTGAAAATCGTCTTATTCCTTGAAATTCCTAGAAACGTCTTGAAATAGGTACTCTTTAAAAAAATTGATTTAACAAAATGTCCCAAAAATCTCGCATTTAGTACATTATTGTTTCAAACTTAATTGGCTTGTGAATGATTTGAGGTTGTAAACTAAAGGAAAAAGTAATAATCGCGCGCGTAACGCGCATGTTGTCTCTCTAGTATTTATATATATATATATTTATATACCTAAAAACCAAGATACCTTCTCATTAGATGAGAATGTAAAAAGGAGACAAAAGCGCATGGGAAAAAATATTAGCTCAGTTCATCGATAAAATCTATTGGTGGTAAATAGTGTGACTACTTTATTTCTTGTACTTACAATGACTATAACTTCACCAATACACAGTACACACGTAGGAACACGAAGGATGACATCTTGATCCACCAAACTGGATATTTAGTTTTACTAACCAAGTAGTTGTTGCAACTAATACGATCTCTACTAATAAAAATATTGTTATTCCAATCAACTATTTTCTTCATAGTTTAGTACTCTATTTCGTCTTAGGCCACTTTAAAGCATCTTTTATTGCTATTTTTCAGTCTAATACTTTTTTCCACAGGATATCCATATTTGTATCCAGAACCGTGGCGTGGTAAAGCACGTAGAAACGACGTAATATAACCACTAATATCTCTGTAACACGCCCTCGTCCTTCAAAGCTAAACGGGCGAACGAAACCCCAACTCGTATAAATGCCACCCTCCATACACGATGACTTTCGTACATACACATGTCGATTCACATATATGTACGCATATACATGTAAATATGCATACACATATAAATATACATATACAATATACATATACATCTAAACATAAATACATACACTCGTATATAGAGCAGGCCCGTCCGAAAAGGAATGTTGGCTCGTGCAACCCAGCGGAAAACTAGACGAGAATATTGCTCGTGGAAAATGTATCGAGATACCAGTGCTTGAAGGATAATTTACATCCTCATAACAGGATAATATGCTCACAATTCATCACGGTTGTTGCACCACGATTAAAGGTTCTCAGCTTGGCTCGCTTAGTTAAGATCCTCAACGAGAGACCATCCCACAAAAATAATTTTAAGAGATTTCAAATAACTAAGGAATTTAAAAGAATTTCTAAAACAGGGCATATACTGTGCGAGAATTTAAGGAAATCCGGGAATTGTCCAGGAATTGAAAAAAAAAATACAGGAATTTTCTTTTTCCTCGGATTTCCGGTTTGAAAGGAATTTTTTTCCAAATAATCAATCTAAACATTTTTGTTTGACACTTGCAGCTTTTATTAGATCTCTTGAAATCTTTTGTATTGTTTTCAAATTCTTTGTAAAGAAACTTTAAAATCCAGTCAAGTACCTAGTAATTCTTTAAAATCAGTTGACTTCTTAGAAATCCTCTAAAATTTCTTGAAAATGCTTAAACTCTTCTGCATTTACTTAAATCCCTTCAACTCAAATCAGATCGATTGAAATCTCTTAAAATCATTAAAATTTTCTAAACTTTCTTTAAATCTCTTAAAAATTATTACAATTTTTGAGTTTTTTTTAACCTTTTGAAATTTAAAAATATTTTAAACGATTTCAAAACATTTAGGACGAGTTTAAAGGATTTTAAGACATTCTAAGATATTTTAAGAAATTTTAAGAGATTTAAAATGATTTTAAGGAATTTCAAGTGATTTGGGGAGACCTAAAAAGGTTTTTAAGGACACAAACAACTTGAACTTTGAAATCCCTTAAAATTTTTTACTTTTTTTTAAATCCTTTAAGGCTTTTTAAAATTTTCCCTTTAAGTTTTTTAAATACCTTGAAGTTTCATAAAAGCAAATAAAAGCACTTAAAATTCTTTCACATTATTTAAGCCCTATTGAAATCTGTTAAAAGCTTTGAAAGATCCTGAAATTTCTTAGAATCATTTAAAATATCTTAAAACTCTCAAAACCATTGTAAATGTCTTGTTAGAGAGTTTGTAAATTATCCAGTTGGCTAAGTCATTCAAATGAACAATCTATAAGAGAGTAAAAGTTATAGTAAGGGATTTGTATACACACATAAAGGAAACACTGTAACTTTATATATAATAATGTATTTAAGTGTGAAAACATATACAAATATCAATGAGTACTTTGGAGATTGAGATAGACCTTACGCGTCAATGGTCATGCTAGAACTAACTATACCTTTTGACCTGATCAGTGTACGCTACTCCTAAAGACCCTTTTCTGTACCTGAAAAGTATTTCTCTAAAACTTTATGATTCTTAATTTAACAATTCAACGTTGCACTTCCAACATGTCTTAAAACGTTTTTAAATATTTTGAAATCCCTTAAAATTCAATGAAATTCCTTAAAGTCATTTAAAATGTCTTGAAATCGTTTTAAACATCACCTGACATCTTTTTAAATCCCTTAAAATATATTGATGAACTTTTAAAAGCTTTTTCAAGTAATGTTAAAAAATTATACATGATTTAAAAATATTTTTAACGATTTTAAGACATTTAGAACGATTGTAAAGAATTTCAAGGATAGAATTTAAAGAGATTTCGAAGAATTTTAAAGGATTTTAAGGGATTTCAACATATTTTAAACGATTTTAGAGAATTACAGAGAATTTAAAATTAAAATTTTTGCTTACAGTATTTCAAAGAAACTGAAAAGATTTCGAAGAATTTATAAAAAGAATAATAAAAAGAAGGTTGGAAAAAATACTTAAAAAGGTGAAAAAAAATTAAAAAGTTTGCAAGCATTTTCAGTACATCTTAAAAAGTCCACAGAAAAATTTATGACACACACACAGACATTGAGTTTTTTATTCATAAACATAGATGTGATACATAGGAAGTGTAGTAATTTAGTACATTGTTTCAAAAAATGAAAAGCCATTTTGTTTTCAAACTAACATTTCCCTTTCAATCATATTTTTCATAAAATGGAGATTTGCGTAACGAATCCATGGATAATAAATGCATTGCGGTGATTTAATGGCTCTGAAAATTACATTTTAACAATGTTCACATAAACAAGCAAATTGTATATTTTCAGAAATGTTTCCCAAACCGAAAATCCTGTGGAAATGAGGATTGCAAATACAGCTCATTTATGCTTAATATAATGAAATTGGCATTATCTGTACATATCGCGAATTTCGAATTAATAACGAGTGCAATCATTTATCATTGTTAAAGTCGACAGTAACAAGGATTATGTTACAATCCGTTGATAACGATAGCCACAATTGTTACTGCTGCGTGGTAATTTCAATTCTGGCTCTCTTTATAATCCAGTAACTGCTTGGGTTCATAAAATTCAACACTTTAGCAGCAGTAATACGAGTCATATCTTTTTATTTCCCACTGAAATCGAGAAAGTAGTAAAAGTCAGGATTTCAATCAATCTCAAACAAAATCTAGCGTCTTATTTTTTCGACGTTTTCTTATATAAAGAATAAGTAGTATTTTTCTGCATCATTTTAAAATCCCTTCAAATTCTTTATAATCATATTCAAAAGCTCTAGATATTTCCTAAAATCACTTAAAATCTCTTTAAATCCTTTTTAAACTCTTTTAAAACCTATTTCTTACCTATTTTTATTTTAAAAATTTCGTTTTCACCTTTTTTAATGACATTACGAACTGCGATGACTGATATCAATTTATTTTATACGCATTCTTTGCAACTCAACTATGCTATTTTTTTCTTACTTAAAATTGAAATTCTTAAAATTTAAGAGGGTAAGAGGGACCTTATATTTATAAGCGGGAATTGTCCGTGAATTTGGTGGACAAAAAATTTAGTAAGACATCCCGAGTAAGATTATTAAATATATAATAATTTTGAATAAATAACATTATATCATACCAAAACTGGAACAGGATGTTAGAAAGGTAAGATCGATAATTTTTTACTTGATACTCTAAATCAATTTCGTTCTCAAGAACAATAATTTGTCGTGAACCCACGCGTTATCCCCTCAAGCTATATCGATTGTAACTGTATAAGGTGGAAAATGCGATTCACTTCTCGCGAAATAACAATATAAATTACTCAATCTTTTGACACATTTTTTCATCAACGAGCTGAACGCGTTCATTCGATTGAATTAAGCATTAAATTGACGGCGGAATGAACGTCGAGCGTTTCAATTAAGCGCCCATGAAAGGTTACACCACTTAGATTGCGCAAACTTTCTCGGAGGTACACAACATGATATCGCGAGAGTTTCGTTCGTCTGATTTTTAATCTCAATCGCAAAAGAAATCGACCTGAGATATTTGCCGTTCAAGGGGATTTAATTAACGAAGCAAGAGCAGTCAGTCGAGTCTCGTTTTTGTCAGTGAATTGGCGAAAAAACGCTCGCACGAATTTCACTTATCTCAGCAACTTGAGTAATGAAGACCATTTCAAGCTCTGATAATTTTATTTTTAAATAATATATTCTCTCTGATGAGAATGTAAAAAGAAAATAAATTAAGAAAAAAACGTTAGACAGATCTCGAGCGGATTTAGACGTTTCAAGCGATTCTGAATCAACCTGTACCTCGACCTGTACCTACTATTTTTTATCGTTCTTGTTTATCCCATTAAACTCTGTGACCTTGAAATTGATGAACATATTTTTAAATAATTTTTCGGAAAGTCTTTCGGAGACTATTCGGATATATCCATTTCAGACGATTCTGAATCGATCTATACATAGCGTTTTTCTCGTTTTTGTTTGCCCCTTTAAACTGTGGATTTAGACGTTTCAGGCGTTTCTGAATCCGTCTGTGCCTGTCTCAAAGAAACAAAACAAATTTTCTTATAAAGTTACACACGTCAAAACTCAATATGAAAAAAGTTGATGAACGTACTGTTTACGTTGTCGCGACTTAGAAAGCACGTCTATTCTCTTGGCTGTTTGTACAAGTTAGGGCTGGCGTCGGCTGCCCAACTTATGAAAGAGAAACATTGCGGTAATCTCAGCACGTCGCGAGTGTTCTATTGTTAGGTAAACGCCCGACATGACGTGAGGAAGGTGTAAATGGTACTCGTTGCTTAAGGTGAATGCACAATGTCCAGGACTGGCGAAAGTATCTCTGCACCGAAATATTTCGGCATCAGGAAACGTCTTGAGCGTGATTCATTTTCCTAGAGCGGAAGAAGAGACAAAAAAAAAAGAATGGAAAAGAGGAAAAAAACGGTGGACGATTCGCCCCAGGTCACCCCTTTTTCCGGAATCGCGGACTCGCTCTAGTGACGCTTTTGTGTCACACAATGGAACAATCGATAGGAAACGATCAGCCCTCGCTTGTGCGATTAAAGAGGCCTCGAAACTCTTCTTTTTTAATGGAGCTTTCTCGAGCGCGGGATATTTAGTGTGAAAAGAGTCGATTTTCCACGAGATTCATTCCGCGAAAATTTAGTTAAATGCTTCGCTGTCATTTTTATTTGACAATGTGCAATTTTTTAGTATACAATCACCTTTAACAGGTGGTAAATATGTAGTAGACAATTTTTCGATCAATCTTCACTATTTGCTTTTTGCTTTATTCCTATACTGGGATAATCTACTCACGGGGGGGTAATTACACTCCAGTCTAATTGTTCTGACTAAAATATGAGGTCAATTTAAACAAATATTGATACAACAAATCTCTGCGTGCGTTCATTGTATTGCGTTGCATTTTTTATATGGTAGTTTTTTTTTTGCGGCTAATTTGCTTAATTTTACGTGGAGGAGTTTACTCTCTGATTACAAAGCGGTCTGATTAGCACTCGTATTCCGAACCATATCGACAAGTGCGTTAAACCGATGTATATTGTAGAACATAGTGTGTCAATGCTTCCTCAATTATTATTGTACACTGTACTACCCATGCTTTTAGTACGCAACTGAAAATTGCGTACGTTAAAGTCCATAACGTGCAAGTATTTCTCTGCTTGTGAACAGCGACAACTACAATAAAATTTTAATATGTATAGTCGACACCTCACTATTCTTACCATGGAGAATAGACATAAGGAGAGCTAACTAGTGGAACTATAAAAACGGTCACTTTTCTGTTGCCAGAAGTTCGCACACGCTCATGTGCAAAATCACACTTACGTATAGTTCAAAACTTCCCGAGCGTGGCGTGCCATCTGCATTAAAAAAAAAAGATGGCTGCCGATGTGAAAATAACCTCAAACGCCATATTCAGTAAAGTGCGGCCCGAAAACGCTCTATAATAATGTTGTCTCACTTACTCGTGCTCATTCGTGGAGAGTTGACTATAGATGTCGTCTACCTTTACAAAAATTTAGAAACTGGTTTCTCTTAAAAAAAAATCAATCTGTATTTTTTTTTTCAAATGTTTCAAAGCATATTAAAGATACGTGATAATTGTTCTTTCTTGGAGCAACTTTAAAGACAAATGAATCTAACTAAAGGAAGAAGCATAAGGGATCTACATTCTAAACGAACAACTCACTGAACTTTAATTAAACGTTTCAGGACAAATAAAACTTTAGCGGAACACGATAAGCGATAATTTAAATACATAAGCGATAACTTAAAGCAAATGACGAAGAAAACTGAAGATATGAGATAAAAGATACACTGAGAAAAAAATCTATTTGAATTATAGTATATTTTTTTGAATCAATAAGATCTGCTTTTGACCGAGCGCGAAAGTGCTCACTTTTGATTCAACAGCATTTTTTTTTCAGTGTATAAGGTAAGTGTATCTATTTGCGACAGTGCCCCTATTTGCGACAGTGCCTGATTAAATATAGCAAATTTAATGAATTTTTATGCTTATTGATTCATGAGGAGTATTTATTTTATTCTATTAACAATACTCTACATGCGC
>JAUEJJ010000032.1:2527721-2541859 GCA_032164275.1 Synergus coniferae
TTACTAGAACCCTCATTTAATAAAACGTTCAAATAATGAGGTCACACTCCATCTGCTTTCCAATTCTATAGATGGAGTGTGACCGAACAGTGGTTCTTTCATCGGAGCCCTTATCCTATATAGTAAACGTGAAAACTTTACACCCCAATCCCCATCTAGTCACACCCCACCCCTATCTAAGGAGTTAGGTGTGAATCAATTTGACTTTTATTTTGGGATATTTATCTAAAACTATTAACATAATACTAGAGTAAAAATGTATTGAGCATAAAATGTGTACTTTTATGAGACCAACAAGTTTTATCTGAAACTTTTTTCGGAATTTGGAATATTTACTTAAATAAATAAACCAAAAAAGCTGTATCGAAATACCCAAAAATAAAATGAATCCTTGTTTAGGTGAAACTGACTTTCTGGCATAATGGTAATTTCTTATTAATATTCACGAAATGTTGTAATTTCATCTACGCAGTTTTAATTTCACACACTAAATTACAAAAATAAGTTATAGACTTTTAAGTCGTAAACTTGTTAGCGTTGGCTGAAAATAGAACAGACGAGTCACTATGATGAAAAAGGAGGCTTTCTCGCGAACTGACCTTGTCGGCAGAAAACAAAGCAGAAACGGAATTTGCAGTTGAAATGACCACCCACATGGTTCTACAGTTCCCCTTTGAGTTCCGAAAAGAAAGATCGTTTATTTTTTCCTTAAAATTGCAAGGCAATCAACTCGAAAAATCTGCAGGACTTTTAGGTCTACGATTATTGGCATCTTATCTTCGGTATTACATACCTAGAAGTAGAAAACTAAATAAAAGTTTTGAAGATCAATGTGAACAAGGCTGAGTCAGTGGTAACATAGAATTATCAAGTTTGCACTTGCTTTTTACAATACTTTCATGTCTCAAGAATTCGCATGAGGAATTTGACCTAATCCGACAGATAATGACAGGGAAGAGATAAGATAATGATACACGGAACGGCGCCTTGCGCCTGTTTAATGAGCCATGTACGGTAACGTAATCTACCAACCAAGGATGAGGCAAGAATAGACTATGACGGATGTCTCTTGTCGTTCGTAAAAGCTACAACGCTAAACGCCAGCTTATACGAGTATTACAGGTCGGCAACCGATAAAATAAAAAATATTTTCACTTTTGAAAAACCATCACTTTTTTATATTTGAAATCCGAATCTATACGATGAATTCGAGTCATTCCAAATGAATCCGAATTTATCCGAATCAATCGAAACTAATTTTAATTTTCAATACAAATGAATCAATACAATGAATCTGAGCCTATCTGAATAATTACGAGGCTATCCGATTGAATACGAGCCTATCCGAACGATTCCGTATATATCCGAATCTATCGAAACCAATCCTAATTTTCAATATGAATGAGTACGTCTTTTAAAAAGGATAAAAGATCTACCCGAATGAATCCGAACCTATTAGAATGAATCCGAGTCTATCCAAATGAATCCGAGTCTATTTTAATGAATCATAACCAATACTAATTTTTCAATCCGGATGAATTCGAAAAAAAAATCTTTAAAAATTTATTCTGGTTGTCCTATGAAAATTGTCAGTCTCTCAATAAACATGTGATGATTTTTACGAATTTCCACAAATTGCTAGTATATGGTAGCAAGTAAAGCAAGTTCAAGGGACATCTCAGTCAGTAGTGACGCGAATTTCCGGAAGGACTTGGTCCTACGCCAAATCCGGAAGCCCGGTAGATTAATTGACTTGAGCCAGAGCGAGTATTTCGTCAAGATGTTCAATGATGCGAGAGACATCTCTTTTCCCTTTTCTCTTTCGTCAAATTGCCGCTCGCTTCTTGGAAGCATAAACTGATTTTCATTCAAAGCTTTGAAGAACAGAAAAAACGAGAAAAAGAAAAAAGAAGGAAAGAAAAAAAATAAAAAGAAAGAGCAAAATAGAATCCCCTTTGAAAAAGTACGTAATTTTTATACCACTCTATACTTTCCTATATATGTAGAGAAATTTCATCGTAAAACGAAACTAAGCTTTCTTCAGCGCATAATAGATTTATCTCCATGAGACTCTTCATGAAATAATTCCCCTGCGAATAACATTTTAAGAGCGTAAATCTCGAAGCGTAATTTTGTATTTTTTACGACTCTCTGTACACGTAGATGTATTATCTTTCGGTTTTTCTTAGATACCGGATAGATATTACTCCCAGAATCCCTGGCGCTATAAAGTACGAAACAGCTACTTTTTCGAACGATTTCACACTTGCAGTTGGTTATCGTGCTGGTCATTTTACGAAGAGGAATTTTCTTCAGCAGCTTCGAGTATTTCCGGTCGTTATAGGAAGAGCTGGCTAAATCGCTACTAGTGTCCGCAATGGCGATTACTATCTCCTAGCTTCGTACTTTCCGGCGCGAAAGCACAAGAACCCGGGAAAGGATAGGAGCTTTTACAAGAAATGACTCTTATCTCAACGAAGCTACACCTTAACCTCAATGACTTACTCCCGTTTTGTATTTTTAAAAAGACCTTTTTAAAGGTCTAAATTACAGTCGACCCTAACTTCTTTAGGCCTCGTTCGGCTTCTTTGGGCCTCTTTGGGTTTCTTTGAGCGTTTTCGGGCCTCTTCGGGCGTCTTCCAACTTCTTCAGGCGCCTTCGGGCTTCTTCAAGCGTCATCGGATTTCTTCGGGCTTTTTCGAGCGTCGTCGGGCCTCTTGGAGCCTTTCCAGATATCCTCGGGCATCACCAGGCCTCTTAAGGCATCTTTATATCTCTTCAAGCATTTTCGGACATCATCGGGCCTCTTTAGGGTCCTCTTTTCGGGTCCCTTTGGGCCTCTAAGCCTCTTCAGGAGTCATTGGGCCTTTTCGGGTGTTTGAATCTTCAAATTCATTGAAATTTCTTATCAGGGTTTCGATTATCGTATAGTAAATTTAACTTACCGAATCGAGTGTCGTCGGGCCTTTCCAGGCGCTCCAATCTTCATATTTATTGACATTTTTTAAAATCCTTTGACATTTTTTTGGAGACTTTGAATTTTTTAAAATCCAATGAAGCTGTTAATACATACCATATGTTGGTAATCACGTGAAAACTCTTGAATTCTTCTAAAAATTCAGAAGAAATAACCTAATTTCGTAACAGGAAATTTTATTGCTTGACTCTAATTCAAAAGGCCACCTTCATTTGTGGCTTTTAGAACCTTTTGTAACGGTGATTAATTTAAAGATTTCGAAACAGAGTGGGGCCGCGATGAGGTTTCTAATGTCTACCTGACGAAAAGAAGGAAAATAATAAATATATGTGAGAAGCGGATGACATGGGGCGGTAACATTTGATAATGAATGATAATTGAGAAGCTAAAATGGACAGTAATCTTTGCTTATGATTCCAATTACGGTATTTAATTACGTCTCGATGATTTACAATCATTGTGATTCCGCAACTTGCTTGTAATTCGTTCCCTATCTCGGAGCTGAAATTCACGAAAGGTAATTTCAATTTTTACCGTGAAAGTGGAAATGAGATTGAATGTGCGTCAGTCTAAATATATGTATATGGGGTATTCCATGCCAAATCAACCACTTTTTATCCCGAACCCTTTCAATTTGGCTGAAACTTCTTTATTATTTTCTTCCCTACCAGAACATTTTTCAGAATTTTTTCAAATTTTTTTACCTAACTCAAAAAATGGCTTTTTTTTTAAATGGCCGTAACTTTTTCAAAAATTGACTTATCGGAACTTTTTTTTCAAAATTTTTGTTTTTAAATTCACTTTTCAGAAAAAATTTATAAGAATTGTACAGATCCATCTTCAACGTTTTTCTTAACATTTTCGAAAAAAAAAAAACGGAATAATTTTCGAGATGATTGTCATTTTCAATTTTCTTTTCTTTTTCTTTTTATAAAAAAAATGTTAATATTTTCCGTAATTCTCTAAAATTTACAGTGAGATTTTTTCGTTTTCCATTTTTCTTTTTCAATTGAAAAATATTAGAAAACATGGATCTGTATAATTTTTATAAATGTTTTTATGAAAATGGCATTTAAAAACAAAAATTTTGAAAAGAAAAACGTCCCGATAAGTCAATTTTTGAAAAAATTACGGCCATTGGAAAAAAAAGTCATGTTTTTGAGTTAGGTAAAAGAATTTGAAAAAATTCTGAAAAATGTTTTTGATAGGGTAAAAAAAGATAAAGAAGTTTCAGCCAAATCGAAAGGGGTCGTGGTCAAAAGTGGTCGATTTGGCATGGAATGTCCCATATACAGTTGGCATTACAATAATAGTATTTTACCACGCCAAATAAAAACTTTCCCGTATCGTGAAATCGGAATTAATTCTTACGATCGAACGTAAAACGTTTCGTTTTTACGTCGACACATTAACATCTCAAATATCATTCTTTATACCTTACCATAATAACAGAAAAACGAAGGATGCGCGTTCCTTGTCCTTTTCTTTTTCATAAAGAATCATCTAATATGTATTTGAAGAGATCTTAAGGAATTCCAGAAACTTTTTCAAGATATCTCTAAAGATTTGCATGAATTGTAAGGAATTTTTTACGGATTTCAAGTAATTTTGAAGGTTGAAGGTGGATGGAGAATCGAAGAATATCTGTTGGTTATGATCTTAAGGTTAATCTGATGTCACAACTTTTGGGTTTTCCCGAAATTATTTCGAGTGAGAAAAACTTAAAGGATCTGAAATTCTTTAATGGTAGATTCTTTCATTTAAAGAAATTATTTGTTTAAATGATTTTTTCAAATTAAAAAAATTTATTTAAAATAAAATTCTGTTGATTCAAAAAATTTACTAGGTTAAATGAAAGAAATAATAGTCCTTATGTTATATTTTACTGGGACTTTTATAAAATATTCTATATGTGTTAGGTTAGGACTGTGGTTTAGTTGTTAGGATAAGTTGCGTATAGTTCGATGCGTGTTCAGGTAGTTCAAATCCTGGCCCCGCCGCAAAATTTCTTTCCGATTTTTCGTAGCGTAAAAAGCATACGGTAATATAAATAAATATAATTTAAGTATAAATAATCTAAAAATAATTTTAAAATAAGATAAAACAGTACATAAAATTTTATATACCTACTATTAACAAAATAATTTTTTTTGGGCCAACAAAGTATTTCTTTAAATCAGATAAAAAAATTTCTTGAAATCAAAGAAATGTTTCTTTGATCGTATGTCAATACTAGAATTTCTTTAATTTAAAGAAAGTTTCTTTGATTTAACATAACTTTCTTTTGGGTGAGGTCTTGAAGACACCCTTTTCTTCGCTAAGATTTCTTTGAGAAAATAAGCTAATATTCAAGATGTGCCGTAAAACCCCACCTGTTCCTTTTCCACTATCAATCCATCTCGATTCTCCAGCGACAGACCATAAACACTTTCATCGGATGGGATGAATCACCCAGGCGGCACGTGATAAAACTGGGGTATTAATCGCTTGACGTTTCCATTTTTCACTGCTGAAAAAATCCCCATTAAGGGGGCGGGCTCGCTCGTTACGGGTATTATACGTTCAAATCGTTGGTCCGATTCGCCGCGCCGTGAGGCAGGCATATTTATTTTATCATCCGAAGCCGTTTTTCGAATCTCGCGGAAGCTCCATTGCATTAAATTACTTTTCCGCTCACCTCACTGGCCTATGGCACGGGTAGGGAAAAATATATATACTCACCACCATCATCCCATCATCCACCACAACCTCAACGGTTTCCCAACTCGCATCCGTTTGCCCTCGTAGGGCTTCGATTGGTCAGCGACCTCCTCAATTCAGTCGGCTACGATTTCTTTTTTGTGTTGGTGAAGAAAAACCGAGGGTCAGTTTCGTTGAAAGAAAATACCCTATTCCTATTTCATCCTCTTCGGGTTGAATTTTCTGCCCTTATTGTAAAAATTTGCACGTACGATCTCATTAAAAAATAATACTGATGGTAAAGGTTCGGCGGCTTTCTGACTGACTGGCAGCTGGAATTGAAAAAACGGCTCGGCTTGTTTTGTATGTGTCCTGATTTTATGAGCCCTGATTTTATGAGCCCTATAATTTTATGAACCCTAATTTTAAGAACCCTGATTTTATGAAACCTAATTTTATGAGCCTGTTTAGTTTATCCCTATCTTCAATTTATCATGAAAATGAAATTTCCAATGTTTACGATAAGGGAAAATTAAAAAAAAATTAAACATACAATTTCAAAAATTTTATGGTTAAAAGTAATTATATATACGCAACGCAACAAATGACCCGCCAAAGTTTCAATACTTGCATGCATTTGAAACGCAGCCTATTTCATACCCTAAAATTAACCAATAATCAAAAGTGCCATAAGTCTCGTCAATCCTAAAAGAGGGTTCCAAGAACTTTCAACCCCCAATTCATTTATAACTCACCCCATATCATCCATCAGATTTAAATGATTCACCAAAACTTCCTTCATTCGTGGGTTCAAAATTTTATTACTGAAATTAAGTCTTTTCTATGCTAAAAGGAACCGAAAATATTTACATCCCTCCAATTCATTTGTAACTCACTTCATTTCATTTCTTAATCCTAAAAAAAGCACAAAAAATTCTCTAATTCGTGGAGTCAAACTTTTATTGCTGATATGTAAAATAGGTTTTCTCAATGCCAAAAGACACCCCAAAAAGTTCCATGATCATCTGTCCAGCTAATTTGAAACTTACCCCATATTCACAAAAAACTTTTTGGTTCAAGGGATGATATCAGGGTGATATGGGGTTAATTTTCTTAAGTTTGCCACCATCGAGACTCTTGCAACACCTGCTTTCCCGTTTCTGCCCACTTATTTTGTTTTGGCATATTAGTTTTATCGATTTAATAGTACTTAGTTTGCCCTTTAGTATAAGTTAACCTCGCCTAGTTGCTTGTCTTCGCCCACTCATTAGATGATCATAATAAGAACGCCCACTTAAGTTTCACGCCCATTTATCTTGATTTAACTTGTCAGCTCTATCAATTTAGCACCTCCTATTTGCCCCTCTATTCCTTTCACTCCAGTTTTTCTTGAATCAAGACGTAGAAGTTTAGGCTTAACACTTATACGACTTAAAATTTAGAAATTAAGGCAGACGACTTCAAATTTAAGAGTTAAGACTTAATAAGTCTGAAAATGATAAGTCCTCAATGTTAAGTCTTGTGTAATAATTTTTACATTAAGTCTTAAGTGTTAATTGGTAATTGTTAAGTCATGAGTTAGCAGTTATAATAAGACTTAACATATAGGATTTAATGTTTGAGCCTTACGAAATAACGTAAGTCCAAATTTTATGACTTAGAACTTAACATTGAGGACTTAACATTTTAGTAACAAGAATTAAAACTTAACTAATAAGATGTAAAACTTCAGAGTTAATAAATAATTGTTAATAGTGGGCACTTAACACTTAACACTTAACATATATAGGATTTAATGTTTGAGCCTTAGGACTTAACATAAGTCCAAATCTTATGACTTGAAACTTAACAGTGCGGACATAACATTTTAGTAACAAGACTCACGACTTAACAATTAGGATGTAAAACTTTAGAGTTAATAATTAATTGTCAATAGTTGACACTTAACACTTACAACTTAACATCTGTGAGTGATGACTTCAGACTTAAGAGTTAAGACAAAAGTTACCATCTATAAAGACTGCAGACTCAATTAACACTCAAAACTTAACTTAAACATGCAGCTTAGGTTTTTTGTGTAATAAGTTCAAAGGTGTTAGGTCTTAAGTGTTAAGTACTGAATGTTAATTTAACAGTTGACACTTAACACTTGACTTAAGATTAAAAAATTCTTAACAGATAAGACTTTACACAAAGGAATTAGAACGTAAAACTTAATAATTAATAGTTAACGCATGACACATTTGTAAAAATACTTTATTACTAAATGATAAAATGGTATGTTGCTCCTGTAAAAAAATTGACTCTTTGTTGAAAGGAAGCAATAAGTTTCACAGTGAATCGTCCCCAATCTCAGCATATGAAGTTGCTTGTAGTGGGTGCTGACTTCAGAATGTGCTCCTAAATCTCTCGAGGGTTCGAAACGCGAAATTATGATCCTGTTTTTCAGGGGCGTCGATTGTCTATCGAATCTTTGTATTCTCCCCGCATAAGCGCACATATGTATACGACCAGCCATCAGTCTCGCCTTTTACTGTCGTACGTGCGTTCTTAGTGAATGAGCCCCAGTTGATGGCGCACATAATGCGCTTTCGCTCTACCGGGGGTGAGATTTTCAACGATGATTCACCACAGTATTTCTCTTATGTGGGTTTTGTTATACCGTCATGAAAAACGCTTCCATTACACTGTCTACCACTCATGCACAATTTTGTGCAATGCCTCTCGACGCTTTTTTATTTTTTTAACAACGTTCAATATAATTCTACAATTTCACTAAATGAATGTAGATACACATTTATCTCCACATTTTCAACTCTTAATAAATTGTATTATTTACCAACTGTATATCCGAATCAATCCGAACCAATCCGAAATTAAAAAAACCCAGACAGGGCTTCAGATTGAAATTCATTCCGAACCAATCTAAATCATTCCGCAATTTGTATCTGAAACAAACAGTTTCATTACGATCAGAATTAATCCGAACTTTCAATCTGAATGATTCCGGTCAATCTGAATCAATCCGAACTTTCAATCCGATTGAATCCGGTCAAACAGAACTCTCAATCTGAATGGATCCGAATTAATCCGGTCTATCCGAATCAATCAAATTTTCCATCAGATTGAATCCGGTAAATCAGAACTTTCAATTCGAATAGATCCGAGTTAATCCAGTCTATCCGAATCAATCCGAGGCCTATTTAGAATCAATCCGAACCTTGAATTCGAATACATCCAGTCAATTCGAATTAATCAGAATTAAACCGAACTTTCAATCCGAATAATTCCGATCAATTCAAATCAATCCGAACTTTCAGTCCGATTGAATCCAGTCAATCAGAAGTTTTAATCCGCATGGATCCGAATGAATCCGGTCTATCCGAATAAATCTGAACTTTCAATCCAATTGAATCCGCTCAATCAGAATTTTCAATTCGAATGGATTCGAATTAATCCGATCTATCCTAATTAAACCGAATGATTCCGAAAATTTCTGACAAGTTCTGATACATTGGAATTGACCGGATTCAGTCGGATTGAATATTCGAATGAATTCTGATTAAATCGAATTGACCGGATTCATTCGGATTCAATGTTCGGATTGATTTTGAATGTGCTTGGGATTAATTCGGATTAAAAACTTCCCTCGGATTAGATCGGAATGAAACTGTTTGGTTCGGATACAAATTCCGGAATGATTCGGAAAATGTCGGATTGGTTCGGAATGAATTTCAATCCGAAGCTTTCGCTAGGAAACATTCCTATCCAAATCAATTCGATGTCAAAATCAAAATTCCTGTCGGAATAAATGCGAATCAATTCTAAGTGAGAACTCGGATTCCTATCCAAATCAATGCGATAAATCCGAAGTTGAAACCAAAATTCTTATCCGAATCAAGCCGATCTAGACCGAAGTAAAAACCCAAATTCTTATCCGAATCACTCCGAGCATATCCGAAGTCAAATAGAAAATTCCTGTCAAAATCAATCCGAAGTAAAAATCAAAATTCCTATCCGAATCAGTTTTAAGTCAAAACCAAAATTCCTATACGAAACAATCCGATCCAATCCGAAGTCATTACAAGAATGTCTATCCGCATCCGAATCCGAGCTACTTCGACGTAAAAATAAAAATTCCTAGCTGAATGACTCAATCGGAAGTCAAGACAATATTTCCTATCCGTATCAATCCAATTAAATCTGAGATCAATGAGAAAATTCTCGTCTGAATCAATTCGACTCAATGTGAAGTTAAAACCAAAATTTTTGTCCGAATCGATCCGAACCAACCTTGAATTGATTTGAATTGAAAATTTTCTTCAAATGATTCTTTCGAATTGGCATGAATTAAAAAAAATTGTTGGATTCATCGGATTGAACAGTCTGTTCGGATGAACAAATCCGTTAAAATCTGATGAATCTGAAGTTATGTCCCAAAAACTGGAATTACAACATCGTCTAATTCAAAAAGGGGCTATATCACAATTAAGTGGGGACATTCTGACGTTTCAAACGTTTACGTAAAAGAAAAATCATTTTTGAGTAAAAAGTACGAGACCTAAAATTTGATTGCGCTAAATGGTTCCATTCGATGTCAAATTAAACACAAAACAGTTTCAACCCCCTACCACACTAGGATCACCCCCAAAATCATCCCCTAAGAACAAAAAAAAAATTATTATAAATCCCCTAACTACGACACCTAAAATTTTATTCTTTTAAATATAGTACCGTTTAATGTTGAAAGAGGCTAAAAAAATATTATACATTCACCTAAACCTCTAGGTTCACCCTTAAAATCAATCCCTAAGCACAAATAAATCATTAAAAATCTCCAAACTTCTTATAGACTTCAAATTTTATCGTTTCAAATATGTTCAGTTAATGTCCAAAGAAGCCTAAAATAGTTTCATCCACATAACCCTCTAGGTTCACCCTCAAAATAAATTTGTTGGTGCTTAGGGGTGGCTTTTGAGGGTGATGGACCTAGAGGTTTAAGTAGATGAAACTCTAATATCTTCCAACATTAAATGGAACCATTTAAAAGAATAAAATTTTAGGTCGCGAATTTAGGGGATTTATAATGATTTTTTAGTACTTATAGGGATTGATTTTGAGGGTAAACTTAGAGTTTTATTTGGATATGAAACTTTTTTTATCCTCATTTAACATTAAATGGAAGCTTTTAAAAGAATAAAATTTTAGGTCTAATGATTTTTTTGTACTTAGGGGTTAATTTTGAGGGTGAACCTAGAGGTTTATGAGGATAAAACTTTTTTTAGTCTCGTTTAACATTAAATGGACGCTTTTAAAAGAATAAAAGTTTAGTTCTCGCAGTTTTGAGATTTATAATGATTTTTTTGTACTTAGGGGTTAATTTTTAGGGTGAACCTAGAAGTTTATGTGGATGAAACTTTTTTTAGCCTCTTCAAACATTAAAATAAAATTTTAGGTCTCAAATTTAAGGGGATTATGTACAATGATTTTTTTGTACTTGGGGGATGATTTTGGGGGTGATTCTACTGTGGTAGAGGGTTGAAACTCTTTTGTGTTACTTTTAACATCTAATAGAACCATTTAGCGCCATCGGATTTTAGGTCTGGTGCTTTATACACCAAATGATTTTTCGTTTACGTATAAACGTTTGAAACTTCAGATTCATTAAAATCTGTTCATTCAGATTCGTTCGAATACAGACCTCGAATCTTGCTTCGAAATATCTCGACATTATTCAGATACGATTTCCCCCATAAAGCTTGAATTCTCCATATTTTGTTGTAAAATAACGACGCAATTTTAACGAACTCAACTTATACGTTTTTTTTTTGGCAATCTGAAAAACAGAGTATGTTGTTTTTATCGTGTCTGCAATATTCAAGACTGTATTAGTGTGAATATTCCTCGTTATTGATACATAAAATAAAATAAAATAATTCCATCGTGTTGGCGAATCAGCAATCCGAGAAACTAACTCGCGGTTGGTATACAGTTCCGCTATTACTTGTAGTTTGCAGTTGCTGAACTGCATTTGCAATTCTCTTTCTCTATGGCTTTATGGTACCGAATGACAAAAGCGTTTTGTTCGATGAACAGTGCCTGGTGTACGCTTACATGAACATGAATCCTCCACCTATTTGAAGCATACTTTTATACAGTCGGTAACACGGGTCTCCGTCTGGCTCTAGCTCTATTTTTCTTTTCACCTAGAAGCCAAGTTTTCAGTGGTGCTTTACTAACAATGCTCCGAGTTTACTATTTTTAGCGTTGGTTGACTTACAAACTGATCTACTCCAAGCACGAATCTCAGAGACCGAAAGGGGCTGAAAATATCCACTCGTCGAAAAAGTCCCTCCCCTCCGTGCCGCACACGATATTTCTAATAAGTGCATAATTTTATACAGTTTTCGTTATACATCCATGATTTTTATACATATTAGGGGCTTCACAGCACAAAAGGTTCCCAAATGAAAATAGGGGAATAATAGGGAAATAAATTCTGTGGAATGAAATAATTAATACAAGTAATATGATGGATTCCATTAAATACGTGCGGTTTACAAAAAAATATTAAATTTCCAATTAAGAAGTTGGATTTTTAAAGGAATATAGTTTATATTTATTTTTCAACAAAATTATACTTGACTTTTTAACAAACAAAATTAATTTTCAACAAAAATAGTTGGATTTTCAGGAAACAAAATTTCTTTTTTATTAAACTGCTTTCAAAATAATATTTAAAAACTTTTTTGTTAAAATCGGCTTTAGTTTCTTTTCCAGAAATAGGTTTCTCAATATTTTAAATTATTTTCACATACATCTAGAACAAAGATGTCCACAGACCACTTCCAGTGCTTCCCTCGCCACGCTTCTTTTCTTTTCCCTCTCTTCGTGCTCTTCTCCATTCTCGTTCCTCTTCTCGTTTCAGATCTGATGCTCTCGGATCCACTCGGATCAATTCGCAGCTCGACTCGCAGTAGAGTACGGGCCCAACGTGGGACCGTACTCTACTGCGCATGCGTCGCACTCTTCATTTAATTGGTTGCTATTGGCGCGAAGTTTAAAATGCTAAAAAACATTATTTTTATTATTTATATAAATAATATAAATAATGGCATTTTAACTTATAGAAATGTTTATTAGACCAATGTTAATGAATCTGAATAAAAATTAATTAATGCCGGGCATCGGCGCAGCACTGGCGCAGTACAAGTATAGTACCTACAGTCCTTAAATGTTGGCGATTTACGATTGTACGAGTAATGCCAAGCGTCGGTGTAGCACTGGCGCAACAGTGGAAATGTACTCAACTCGTACTTTGGTAATCTGCTGACGTATGAGTAATACCAAGCATTGGCGCAGCACTGGCGTAACACCGGCACTGCACTAAGTGCGAGCCCTTAAGAATAAAAGTATTCGTAAGTATTAGATCTAATACTATTTTCGCGATAAAGTATTAGATCCAATATACTAATACTTCGTTTTCATTAGGGACGTACTGTTGGCAATTTATCGCTATTATGAGTGATGCCAGACGTCAGTGCTAAAACAGTGCTAAAGCAGTGCTAAGTCAGTGCTAAAACAGACTTACCTTTCGGAGTTCTGCCGGTACTGCGCCAGTACTGACAATCAGTGCTGTGTCAGTACTGAAGGCAACGTTGGCGCAGCCCCCTGTCAGCAAGTCCTGTCTCAGCACAAGAGACAGTGTTGGCGCAATACTGATAGTCAATGCTGAATCAGTACTGAAGGCAGTACTAACAGACTTACCTTTCGGAGTTATACCAGTACTGCGCCAAGTTTCATACCAGAATTTTGCCAGTACTGGCAAACCCTCCGGCAGTACTGGCGCAGTGCTGCGCCAGTTGTAAATTTCCCAGGTTTTTTATTAATTCTAATATTAAAAAAAAGTGGTCTACTAGGAAAGCATATAATTTAAGTATTGAAAAGTGATCAAACGAATACATCCTAACCATGCCATCAATAAACTAAATACATAAAATCCATAAAATAAATAAAAACATTTTACACGTCCATATATGAATCTCCTGTGCCTGGAGATCTACAAGGCTCATCGGCCGCTACGAGTTCAATCTTACAACACTGCGCGCACAACAACAAAACCCTCGTATTTTCTAAACGGCTATTTTAATTTAAGTAAAACTTTAGAGGAAACTTGTACAGATTATACTTAACATTTCGTCCGCTGGAAGTTTTTGATTGCTTAAACATACCTCGATAGACGTTTCGATTGAAAATTTTTAAATGTTCTTCGCGCACTAGTCTAGATATAAACCAATAACTGTTTTCCACAACGAAAGAGATTAACTTTAACTACTCTACAAGTTTCAGCATACTTCAATATATATAACTCCTAAATTTTAAATTAACAGTCACAATAGCTTCTGATTTAGTATATTTTAACAAGGGCAGCACCTTCGCTGTTCAGAGCACTTAGCCATTAGGCCTTTGTACTCTATCCCCT
>JAUEJJ010000032.1:2545113-2556393 GCA_032164275.1 Synergus coniferae
CAAGCTCCACTAACGTCAGCGGGGCTATCGACCAATGAAAGGACTTCTTCGGGTACGTGCACAAACCACACACCACAATTAGTAGAGGGGGCGCGGCTGGTTGGTAGCTAACGCGCGCTCCTTAAGAAAGTTCGAGCTGTGGTGACCTTTGACTGATTCAAATAACGTAAATGTTTGAATTTTGTCTCTTTTCTATGCTTTTTCAAACTTTGAAAAGCACTTTTTAGTCCCTAGAAGGTGTGAAAAACAGTTCAGATCATGCATGTGTTATAAAAAATGAAAAATAAATAATAATAAATAAAAAATATAAAAACTGTAAGAGGCAATATGAAATAACATTCTATTCACATCAATCATCATTTATGGCGAAAAAATCTGATTTATCACTTGTTCTATTTTATGCATATACTACAGCACTTTAAAGTAAAACTTAGATACTATTGCACAACTATCAATAATTCTTCTTTTTTTTTTTTAATAAAAAGCGCACTGTATATCTAGGGAGATCACAGAATAAAGGTTTGTTCTTGTATTCAGGGCAGACTTCCCTAAAGGTGGGGTTCATTTCTCGACGCTCTGTTTACGACAAAGCAATAAAATCCACGGATAGCTTGCGTGACGAAACGATCCGTCGGAACCCATTGAATACAGAATTCGTTCGAACTGGTTTATTGCCACATTTGGAACGAGTATTCTTCCGTGGACGCATAACGCATAACACGCGCATCGCTATAATAATGTGCGGCCGACGTACGTGTAATTCGTCAAGGAACAAGAAAGCGCTCGAAAAGGCGGGACTCTTAGTTTTAAATTACCCTAAACAAAAAATATCATACCTCTTGCGAAGAAATTTAAAGCCCAAAAATAATGTCTAGCGCGTGATGATAAATTGTGACAAATTGTCAAAAGTAGTCCAGTATTTTATAATGAAAGATAATTTTTGAAAAGTGGATACAAATGAATTCTTGGATAAAGGACATTTTAGATCCCTGTTTTGATAAGTAGTTGTTAAAAGGTACCTACGAGAAAATAAACTGGCCTACAGGCTGCGCTCGAAACCACCGTGCCGAGTTTCTCCGGGAAATTATCCACGTCGCCTTCGTATTATCGCCACGGTATAATTACTGTAACTATACAGTAGCGTTGGTCCGACAAGAATCGCGTGTAAGAATTTTAATACTCGTGTGCTGGTCTGCCAATCAAAATATCAACAAATTGCCTGCTTCAATCGTTTGATCTCGATCCCGGATTCAACCGCTTTCGCTAGAAGACATCCAATCTCGAGTGAAAATGGCTTTGAAAACAATTTCATGTGTCGTTTACTCAGTCTTGAAAAACTCTGGCGAGTATTCCGGACTGCAGATAATTCTAGAGCATCTCCTCAAGGGTAGATAATCACTAGAATCGATGTAGATAGGATATTTCAATAGAATATTTCAATTACTTTCGAATCACCTTGAAATTACCATCAATTTTTAAATCATACTTTTCAGTTTTTTCAATTGTGAGGATTACAGTTGAGATATTCTCGTATTTAATTGATCAACGTGACTTCATTCATTTCCAAGTTTAAAACCTCTGCTTACCACTATCAATTGTAATAGAATTAAAATTTTTAGAGTAGGAGTTGATATATTGTGGTGCCCAGCGCAAGAAATGTCGATCAGTGGAGGGGGCGCCCCAGGTGGAAATTTATGCGCAGTACTGGCAAAATTCCGGTATGAAGCTTGGCGCAGTACTGGTATAACTCCGAAAGGTATAAGTCTGTCTTATAGTACTGCCTTCAGTACTGATTCAGCATAACACTGTCTCCAGTGCTGAAACAGGACTTGCTGACAGGGCTGCGCCAACGTTGCCTTCAGTACTGACACAGCACTGATGGTCAGTACTGGCGCAGTACCGGCACAACTCCGAAAGGTAAGTCTGTTTTAGCACTGTTTTAGCACTGACGTCTGGCATTACTCATAATAGCGGTAAATTGCCAACAGTCCCTAATGAAAAAGAAGTATTAGTATATTGGATCTAATACTTTATCGCGAAAACAGTATTAGATCTAATACTTACGAATACTTTTTTTCTTAAGGGCTCGCGCTTAGTGCAGTCCCGGTGTTACGCCGCGCCAAAGCTTGGCATTACTCATACGTCAGCAGATTGCCAAAGCTCGAGTTGAGTACATTTCCATTGTTGCGCCAGTGCTGCGCCAATGCTTGGCGTTATTCATACGTCAGCAGATTGCTAAAGTTCGAGTTGAGTATATTTCCAGTGTTGCGCCAGTGCTGCGCCGACGGTCGGCATTACACATACATCGGTAAATTGCCGACGTTTAAGTTGAGTGTAGTGCCAGCGTTGCACCTGTACTGCACCATTACTCGTACGACGTACGATCGTAAATCGCCAACACTTAAGGGCAGTACTGTACTTGTACTGCGCCAATATTGTAATACAATACAAATGACTAGTCTCGTCTTTATATAGAAAGCAACCAGGACAAGAATTAAATGTTCATCGGTGGAAAGGACGGCTTGCGTTCGGTTCTAGAATCAATCCAAGTAACCGTGATCTTCTATCGTTTATAAATCATAAATATGTATCTGAATTAGGTCTCCAAAATTTTGGATTTAAAAATTAAAAATTAAAAAAATTATTTTTGAGAAAATCCAAAATGGCGGTGCCAACTTCCTGGACATCCTCTGAAGGTCTCAAATTAAGATTTATTCAAGTTTGAAGGCTTCAAAACAATACAGAAATCTTAAAATATGAAAATTATTCATTTAGTCTGCATTAAGCAGAGAAAGAGAGAAACGCCTATTAGATATTCCAAAAATAATAATTCAAATGCCACGTGCATAACAGATTTATATTCTCTGAGTGACTTTTTCATTTCACTGTGAAAGTTTTCGGTTTTTCCCAATCACCATCCCACATATGTGTACATCAATGCAGCATCGTGCAGCTTTGAAAAATCCTGAAAGGTACTCGAAGATGAGGTTTCACCAGAGAAAACACGGTCGGTGGGCAAAGAAGCGAAGCAACATCAAAGAGGGAAATATTCTGAGAACATCAGCAGTGAGTCTTTCTCTACCGATATTTATTTTTGTTTTCTCAAATCCAATCGCGATACCGTTTCATCCCGTCTAAAGTCGAACAAGAATAAGATCTTTTTTTGCTGACTGAAAAATATTTCCACTCCTTTGTTCCGAAACATAAAGGAACATCTGGAAAGGAGTGAAATAGAAAAGTTATTGTCGCTGAGATTCTAACTTTGACATTATCGACGTTCTAAAAGCCCCTTTAATAAAAATTTAAGGACGTTGTCAGAAAAATTACGCTTTGCTGAGAAAGGGAATTGAAGAAACGGAACGAGCTCGACTCGCGGTTTAACAAATTGCCCCAGGGTTGTGGGAAGAAGGCAGAGAAACGATTATATATCGTAAAAATAATTGTACGTCTCCAGTTTGGTCGTAATTCGTGGTCATAGCCCATAGCGACACCATAAGTTTTAGTGAAAGCAATTTTGTGTAGAAAAAATAAATAAATACTGTTGTTTTCCCGTCTCGTTGGCAATCAAGTTTCTCGCGTCCAACGCTATTTCTTGGCTGCTGTTCCGGTGGTCATTGTCGTCGGACGTGACGAGAAGTCGTCAACCCCCTCAAATGCCTTGTTATATAATGCAATTTTAAGAATTTAGACACGACGCCAGGATTCGCCTTTCAGTTTTACGTTCGCTCCGCGAATTTCGTGCCAAGTCTTCCCCTTCGTGAGAGATTTCTTGATTCTTCAGTCGACATCCGCCTTGAACGATCGGATCGTATTTCGATCAGAGTAATTTTTTTCTTCCTTTGAACGCGCGCGAGTAAATTGAATCCGCTTGGAAAAGGTGCTGCTGTAATTGAGATGTTCGGCGTCGAGGAGCGTTTAAAATGTAAATTATCAATGGAAGAAAACTCATTGAAGTAAATTCTGGTTTGACGGATATTGTTAAATTTTGATTAGATGCGCTTTTTGGTGAAACTAATTATTAAGAGAAGCTCTGTTTCGATGTTCATCGATTGCACTAGTCCCGCTTCATCATGTATCTTATTTCACGTCTGCGTGCATTTTATGAGAATAAGGTTCTCTTTCTTTACGAAAAACAAAATATACTGGGGATTTGATTGGTGGAGATTCGAATGAATCTGAAGTTTCAACCGTTTACGTAAACGAAAAATCATTTTTGTGTAAAAAGCACGAGATCTAAAATTTCATTCTTCTAAATAGTTTCATTCAATGTCAAAAGAAACACAAACGAGTTTCAACCCCCTATACCACACTAGGATCACCATCAAAGTTATCCCCTAAATACAAAAAATCATTGTAATTTCCCTAAATTCGGGACCTAACATTTTATTCTTTTAAATGGTTCCATTTATTGTTGAAAGAAGCAAAAAAGAGTTTCATCCACCTGAACCTCTAGGTTCACCCTTAAAATCAACCTCTAAGCACAAAAAAAATCATTAACAATCCCCAAACTTCGAGACCTAAAATTTTATTCTAAATAGTTTCATTCGATGTCAAAATAAACACGCAACAGTTTACCACAAATCTCCTACCACACTAAGACCACTCCCAAAATTATCCCCTAACTACAAAAAATCATTGTAATCTTCCTAAATTCGGGACCTAAAATAATTCTATTCTTTTAAATGGTTCCATTTAATTTTATGTAGAAATGTTTCCTGAAAAAATTATAATATTACCGCACATGTTTATTAAAGAATTACCGAAATTTCAAATTTCTCAAATTTTAATTTCCTAAAAATATAAAATATCCGAATTATAAAATGCCTGAAAGTTGAAGTTTTGGAAAATTTAAGTTTCCAAAATTTTCAAATTCCCAAACATAAAATTTTTTTGTCAAATTTTTTTAATTTTTGTATAAAACTTGTGTTCAAAATTTCTCAGGAGTTTTTATTTTAAGTATCTTTTCAAAACTTTTGTTCAGAATCTTTCTTCAAAATTTTTGTTCAAAAATCAAAAATTTATCCACAGAATTTTAGTCTTGAAGGGACGATTAAAAATTCCCGAAAAATAAAATTCTCGACACTAAAATTCTCGAATAAATAATTACCGAAAAATAAAAATCCCGACATTATAAAACTCCAAACATTATAAAAATTCCCGAACGAAAATAAAATTGTCGACAATATAAAATTGCTGACACTAACTGTAAAATTCCCGACACTAGAAAATTCCCCAAAAGATCTCTAAAAATGTTTTTAATTATTATTTAAATTATTTACTTATCTATTAAAACAATACTTTTTTTTTGGGAGTTTTCCAATGTCGGAAATTTTTTAGTGTCGGGAATTTTACAGTGTCAGGAATTTTATTTTTCGGTAATTTTCAGTCGTCCCGTTTTGAATAGAAATGTTGAAAAAGAATTTTGGTGTAATTTTAAACAAAAAATTGAAAGAGAAAAGTTTTATAGAAATTAAAAAAAAAAAGAATTTTAATAAGTATTTTTCGAATATTTAAATATAGTTAATAAACATTTTCAGTAATATTATTTTTATTCGGGATTTGGAAGTTTCTAGAATTTGCATTTTTCAGGAATTTGAATGCTCAGGAATTGTTTTCGATATTTTTTCTCTCAAGATTTTTATCTTTCGACAAAAAGGTGATGTTGTATTTAGAAACAATAAAATTATATTTAACAAAATTAAGGTATTTTGACAAATTTAAAAATCAATCAAAATATTTTTAAAATTCTCTCTCAATGTAATCCTAAAACATTGCATTCTAAATGTTCTCCTTAAACTTTGGTAATTTATCATTTAATTCTCTAGTGAGCATCAATTCCCAGTTTTAAAGACTTTAGTTCGTCTCTGTTGATAGTTAATTTCCTCTTTTAGACTCTTAGTATGCACAAGTGTAAACAATAGTGAGTACGAATAGACCGAACGGGAAAGAGAAAGTTAGCTAAAAAAGAAGAAAGAAGGAATGAAAGAATGAAAGAAAAACGAGGAGGAAAAGACCCAACCAGCGGGATAGAAATAAAAATCGAGAGACGTGGACGACTGTAAGAAGGGGACGACGCGACGAAAACGAAGAGGAATTTGTTAGAAAGAGAAAGGACGAGTCCCATTCATTCAAAACTCACGCACAAAGTCAGAGAAGTTTTAAGTACACTTAAGTGCAGCAGTTCTTCAAAGCGAATGTACCGGCGCGTTAATCGAGTGCATGCGTACATACTAACTATACATATATGTATGCTGAGGGATAACCCTTTTTTGCACTGACCCCATTAGACTTCACTATAAATGCACCTGCACCTGCATGATTACACAGCCTACCGAGCTTCTGATCACGGTCAACGTTCCCAACACTGAGGAATATACTAGCAGTCGACAAAATTCTAAATCACCGCGATTCAAGGAAGGCAATTGAATTTCCCTCATTAGACCCATTCAAAAAGTGCACTGAAAAGAGTGATATACATATAACAAATGAGGTCAATTCGAGATTCTTCTGTCGAGAAATTAAAAATAGAGGTGCTTATATGAAAAGAGCTCCCGTATGAAAAGAATTTCTACGATTATAATTAAGATTTTAGGAAAAAATTACAGAGATTGCAGTTTAAAAAAACATTTGGTCACACCTCATTTATTTCTTCTTCCAATTAGGGATAAGGCGGTATTACCAAATATTTTGGCCAATTATACATTTTTGCTAGAAAAATGAGTGTAACTTGAAAATATTTGGTCATACTTCTAGGGGTGGGGTGTGACCATATTTACAAATATGGTAACACAAATAAATACAATATTTGATCACACCTCGTCCCTAATTGGGCAGTGATATGCGATGTGATATCAACTATTTTTCGGCAGAGATCTATTCCTTAACTCGAAAATATTTGGTCACACCTTATACTTCAAATTTATTTTATTTTAAGCAAGGGAGGGTATCCACAATTTCCAGATGTTTTCAAATCCCCACCCTGCACTTTTTCCCTAGCCTAGGCTTTTCTCTCAGAGACCAGAGCCCGTCTTCACTCGAGAAGACGGCGGTGGAGGTGGAAACGGCACATCTGGAAATTGTGGAGATGGCTAGTAACTTACTAGAAATTCACTAGAATTTCCCCTTGCTGTGCAGGCCTAGTTCAAAAGATTTACTCACATCCCGTACTTCACTACACTTTGGGGGTGAGGAATGACTAAATATTTTTCCAAGAGAAATTTCTTCTAGAAAAACTAAATCTTGAAATTTGAAAATATTAGGTCACAAATCTATTCAATTTTCTAAAAACTAGGGATTGAGAAGTGACCAAATATTTTTTTACCATAAAATAAAATCTGAATCTTGTAAATATTTGGTCACGCCCCATTTCCATTTTCCAAGTAAAAAAAGTAGTGTGACCAAATCGGCTAGGAACTTTTTGCTATAAAGTCGAATATGGATCTTTAATATATTGGGTCACACCTCAATTTCATTTTTAATTAAATGTAAAGGTGCGTTACCGAATACGTTTGCCAATTACAATTTTTTTCTAGAAAAATGAGCATGTAATTATGTATGTATCTAGTATGTATGTAACTTGAAAATATTTGCTCACATCCCCTTTTCCTTTTAAAGTTTAAATTTTTTGGTCACACCCCTTTTCTCCTGTTCCAATTAGAGGTTGAGGTGTGACCAAATATTTTTTTCCATAAAGTGGAATCCGAAACTTAAAAACATTTTTCCACACCCCAAGCTACCATTTTTTTGCTAGGAAAGTAAATCTGTAACTTTAAAACGAGCTTTAAAATATTGTTTCACGCCCCCTATTCCTTTCCAACTAGAAGAGGGAGTGTAGCCAAAAATTTAAAAAAAGAAAACAGTTTTTATCTTAATTTATTGTGATTACTTGTGCTTAGCTGTAATTTGTTGTAGTTAATATTATTTTTGGGTAATGAAGGGATCTCATTAAAAATTGGTCAATTTCATTTTTTGTGAATCAAGCCATTTTCTTTTCATTGCTCTTAAGACAGAATAAAAAATATTTTTCAAGAACCATAATCCAAAAACATTTCGCAGCCGAAGGCTCCAGATGCTTTGCGCTCGAGGATAGCAGGTATGCGGCTACGTGTTCATACCTGTATACTGTATACCTCTATAGTGTACTACTCTACATAGAACTATATAACTATATATACCAGTGGGGAATTGCCGACCCTGATCCTCCGAGGCCTCAAAGAGAGGACTATTAAATCCATAGGTTGGCGGCCGCTGCATACTTCAGAACGGAATCACAACACACGCAAACCTTTGAATTGCTCAAAGAAAGTCTCGCTCGTTACGGATGAGTCCTGATTCGTGCAGCGTGAATCATTATCAAACTGTTATAGAAAGAAGGACCAGAAAAAGTATTTTTTTTTACAGAAATCTCCGCTTTGTTTCCATGAGGCTAATCTCTGACTGGGAATCTCACCTTTCAAATTTTGTTGACTTTTATTGGATTTTTAATCAAGTTGCGGTTACAGAAACAGTGGTAACGGGTATGTAACATTTGTTATGTGGCTAGTATGTATAATTTGTTAGGTAACTGGTATGTAACCAGTACTTTACTTTTATGTAACGGCTGATCTGTACGTGTATGTAATTATGTATTAATAAGTATTAGGTATGTATAATGGCTATGAAACTGTTATGTTACTGGTACGTAACATAAAAGATACTTAACGTATGTATTTATGTAACATTCGTTATGTAATTTTTTACTTTACTGTTATTACTATAGAGAAAAGTGCATGAAAACAAAATAAAAATTACTTTTTATTTAACAATAATCAAGGTCGGTTGTCGTTTATAGAAAATGCTAAAATTCCAGAAAATCAAAAATATCCAATCGTTTTACCGCGAAATCATCATGTTACACGAAAGATGCAAAAATGATCAACTTTCCCCTTTTATAAGTAAAAAACGTCTTTCTCTATGAATGGTATTAAAAAAATGCTTCAAGCCTTAAATAAAACACAAAACCCTGCGGAATAAATTAAAAAAATAATTTCCTACACTTGATTTGGTATTCAAATATATTGAGATTTATTGATCATAGAGTGTCAAAAAGTTTATAATACATTCCTTTATATTTTAGTCATCATATTTTTAAAATTGATTTTTTATTTTCTTCTGGAAATTTTATGGCTATACATTATCGTGGAGTCAGTTTCTTATTATTGGTCGGACGACCGGTTTTCTTTTCAAAGTCCAAGACTACCTGTTCGAATACTCCTTAGAAGGAAAGTTATTGTTCTTTTATAATTTGCTATGCTATATCGAGCCTACAAAATGAACGCAACCGCCCACTTTCCGGAAGCTTGAAGGGGAGCTTTTATTCTTCTTGATTAAAGGACGATCTCGAGGATCTTTTCAAGCTTTACTACATGTAATTTATTTGAAAGACAGAGCTGAGTAATAAGATGAGAATAAATAATTCCTTTGTTTAAAAGTTATATTTACATCTCATTGAATTTTTACAAAGGAAATAATTATTTTCTTCATCTTATCAACACTGAAGAAACGAGTTGGTTGGGCCAACTTATACTTTCGTTTGTAATATATGTCGTTGCCATACTTTATTTGTTGGGACAACCATTTTTCTCATTGGCGGTGCTATTCGGTTTGTTGATTTAACAATGTGAGTAATAGCATTAACAAAAAAAATGGTTGTCCCAACCAAAAAGTAGCAACGACATATATTACAAGCCAAAGTAGTTGGCGCTAAAAATTCTTAATTTTCAAAACAAGAAGCTAAATTGATAATCTCTAGTACCACAGCCTCCATCCGAGTATAACCGAAGAAAGCGCTGCTTAATTTCGGTGATCGAAAACGAGAAGCCTTAAACAATTCCATATGTCTAAGCGACATGTAAAATGTATTTTGTAGAAGAATACATAGATTCACTATTTATTAAATATTTGAAAATAATAAAAAGCTTTGAAGTTGCATCAACTTTTGTGATCATTCAATGAGCATTTTGCTTCCTCATAATGGAAGCATTAAGTAATTAATGAAATATATTAATATTAAATCATATGATTCGTTTCAACACAAGACATTTTTTTAATAAACTTAAAAATGTGATAATTAAGAAAGCTACAGTTGAAAAATCAATTTTCCAAAATTATAAATAAAAATAACTTCTTTACTTTTCAATTAAATGCATTAATTATGGTTCAATTCGCATCGACAGGAAGAATCTTCATTTTCCTTACATTAGCTTTAAATTATGAATATTTGAGAAGTTAGTTTTTTGAAAATTACAACTAAGCATAACTTTCTTATTTTTCAATGAATGCATTAATTTTATAGGCCACAATCGATTTGTCTCGACATACAAGGAATCTTTTTTCTTGTTACATCTGATTTGAATTTGGTTATTTGAGAAGTTATAGTTGAAAAATCAATTTTTGAAAATTACAATTAAGCATATCCGCTGGGGCACCTCCACAATTGAATATCAATATTTTTTATATGCTATAATTTCGGACTAATTATGGGCTAATTTTGTGCGGTAATGCCGATTTGTGTGCTCTTTTATTTTTCTCAAAAATCATAATTTTGGGTGGAGGTTCTGACTGCTCGAGCAGCTAGCACCTCCAGAATATAAAAACATTTAAATTTTAAAGTCCAATCATACCTCATTTTTGAACTATTTTCGGGCTCTTAAAATATCAAAAAATCAAATTAATGATTCTCTTCGAATTTAGCAGTCGGGACATGGTGAGGGAATGATTTTTAGGGTACTTTCTTAGATATATCTTTTTTGTTTATCATATAAAAAATAAAGTTTCATATTGATTGTATACCTACATGAGTTTATAGTTTAAAAAATGCGATTGGAAGTATTTTTAAATATAATTCAAAATTTGTCCATAAAAAATCGATAATTCTCTCACCGTTTTCAAACAGTGTGATTGGAGCAAAATTTAAAGGCCTATCAAGCTCCACTGCAATTTTTTTTGTAGTTGGCAACATTGGCCTTGACAACATACACATATAGGGGACGGTTGAAGAAAATATGTTTTGTTAAAACGAATTGCACTACAAGTTTTTTAAATAATACATTTTTTCATGTCATTCTCTCATGTAATGTAATCAAAAAGGTAAATGCTTTTCTATTTAATAATCGTAGCATATTTGTGTATGTTTCCTGTAGTAATAAAGTACTATACACTGTTGGTAAGAAAGTAAGGTCATGTTTGTACGTTTGTGGCAGTTTTGTTTTATTTTCTCATTCCTTCATAAAATTTATATGA
>JAUEJJ010000032.1:2593771-2611377 GCA_032164275.1 Synergus coniferae
AAATACACTCAACGGACTGTAACAGACCAGGCGTAAAGGGAATAGGAACTTTCGATGGTTTACAATCTTATTCATGTAGCGGGAACCGACTATCGATGCACGTGGATTCCTTCAGATATACACGCACACTTTTGCTTCTTGCCACTAACACAGCCAAGCACATAATCTATATCCATGAGTTGCTAGTAAAATTGAACAGCGACATAACGCTGTTGGAAGCACAACTAAACCCATCCCCTGACGTTTCGCTCCCCGCGTCCATATTTTAAGCTTGGCGGGCATTGTCGCCTCTATACATATCTTCCCTCTACGATCCTATAAGGTTGACGGCCCAACGTTCAGACTGTTCAGAGATCAGAGCTCAGTTGAGTCGGACGCGGCTGACCGAGTGGTTGAGATAACTTTCGTCCGATGAAAACTCACTCGGATTTTCGATATATTTAGGCACACCTATCATAGCCAGAGTCGTCAGGAATCGAAAGGTTTAGGTGCATCTACGCTTGCCATTCCTACGAAGTCTTCTCTCCGATGAGGATTATTAATGTTCAGGCGCACCTGTCATTGCCAATCCAAAAGTAGTAATAGCAGTTTTTAGGCGCACCTATCACTGACATTTCGTGCAAATTTAAGTTTCAGTCGCATGCAGTCATTTCTAGACCAAAAAGTAACGTATGATTTTTTTATACTTTTCGATTCATTCTAACTTTTACCCTTCCATACGACACTCTTTCCTACATACCGAGGGGAGACAAATTCGCATGGTTTAGGTGCACTTATGGAGGCCAATTTGTTAAATAAATCCTAGTGTTTAAGCGCATCTATCACTAGTTAGGTTTCAAATCACCATTAGAATCATTTCAGCTATTTATCGATCCTAACTAAACATGAAAAGTATGTAAAAGAATCTGGTCTTGTATCAAATTTCAGAAGACTGATTAAATTAAAAGCTCCGCTCCAGGTTTCCTTCCGTCTCCGCTTTCAAACATCTAATATTCAGCATGCAATATACTTTTTCTGAATTAGAGTCACACACTTAACACTTTACTCACATTAAGGTAGTTGTAATTCACATACTGGAAACTACAAATACATTTATCATTATAATTTTAAAGCACAGACATACACATTTACACACTTACATTACACTCAAGCCTTAGATTCATACTTATCAATGTAAAGGTGGTAAGGAAATAAATAATTTTTTATTTTTTTTTACTAAAAAATCTGTTTCATTAGTCTTTAAAACACCTAAACCCTGGGAAACTGAAGCGTCCGGTGAGACGAATTAACTTGGGGTAAAATAGATCATCACAAGTTCTTAGAGATATTAATTGATTTCATTTTACTTAGAGGAATTTTATGTTAAGGTATTTTAAGATTGTATGATTGAATGGGATATTTTAGGATTTTTAAAAATTTCAAGGGATTTCATGTGATTTTAAGTATGTAACTTTATGAGATTTGATGACATGTTTATTTTAAAGACCTTAGTTTCTAGAAATTTTTAAGGAATTTGGTGAGATTTCATTGGATTTTCAAGAATTTTGAAGTATTTTACAAAATAGATTTTGGAATTTTAAAGAATATCAAGGAATATCAAGTAATTTTACGAAATTTAAAGGAATTTCACCAGATTTTGCAGGCTGTTAAAAGGATTTTAAGATATTTTATAGGATATTAAATTATTTTAAAGACTTAAGGGATTTTATTGGATTGTCAAGAATTTTAAGTTATTTCGTGACATTTCATAGAATTTTAAGTAATTTTAAAGGATTTCATTATAAGGTACCTGTACACAATATGGCTTACTTAACGTTTATTGCATTTTTAAGTAGTGTTAATGTGAAAAAAAATTTACTTTTGATAAATGTTTGTGAAAAGTCAATGCCTTTACGTAAATGAAATCTTATCAATGTAAGAAAAATGTTTATTGATGATGTCAAAAAGTGGGCAAAGTCAAAACAGTGGATTTAGGTCATATTGGGTAACCCATGTACTCAATATGACCTATTATATAATATTAGGAACAAAAAAAATGAAGTTTGTCGAATTTTAAAGCTTTAAACTTAAGTTTATTGCATTTGGAACACAAAAAAATTTCTTTGTCGTCCTTCGTTAATCTAAAGCATTCTTCGTTCACACACGAATGGTTTCTTGGGTTTAGGTTTATATTTTTATTGTTTCTTATGCAGTAAGTCTGGTTTTATGATTTGAAAAGCAGGATAAATACAGTCTGTTCAACAAGAGCGTGTCCGCGGTTTTTCGAAAACTGTTAAAGATATTTGAAAGTTTTTTTTTTTTTTTTTGAATGAAAGTACATTCGAAGGACTAATGCGCAATTACCGAGAACAAAGTCCAGTCCCCGTCGTTATCCAGAATGGCCTGGTACCTTTTCGGCATACTTTCTACCCAGTTTTCGGCGTAGTCCGCTGGTAATTCCTGCCATATCTTCCTGATTTTGTACGAGAGCTGTTTCAGGATAAATATACGTTTTCCCGCAAGCTTCCTCTTTAAAACACCCCAGACATTCTCGATTGGATTCGCATCGGGGGACTGTGATGGCCAGACCAAAGTTGTTATACCATTTTCTGCTTTGCAAGCGGTGCAGAGACGGGTTCGATGTTTTGGGTCGTTATCCTCCTGCAATATTCAATCGCCAGTATCGGCTCCGAACATCTTTTTAGCAGACCTTTGAAGACAATGTTTGTATATTTTCAGCGTTTTCTGAGCAGTCAGGTTCTCGGTGAAGAGCTCTAAACATCCAAAACCGCGCTCAGAGAAGCATCCCCAAACACCTTTACTGGGTGTCAACGGTTCCCTGAAGAAATCGAGTACCGGTGGTAGACCAGGCATACTTTGTGGGAACTCATGCCCAGAACGACGCTTCATCTGAAAAAATGACATTCGATCAGTCAAAGTTGAGATTTTCAGCAGCCCATGCCTTCCGTCTTTCCCTATGGGTTTCTAAAAGCAGGGGATTTTGCCTCGTGCTACAGTATTTTAGCTTCGCCTCAGCAAAACACTGTCGAATGGTGTTTATACTGACGATGATTCCCTTTTTAGTTCGCATAGCCTTGGCATCTCGTAACGTAAGAGTACGCTAAAACAACTGAACGATCGTTTTATCCTGCTTACTCGTTGTTGCTCGTGATTTTCCTCTTTCGGGAAGATTGTCGACTGCTTGATCGACATTATAGCGCTCAACCCACTTCTTTACGAACGAATGCGATTCCTGCGGCATCTGGCAGCCGCGCTGTAGCTCATAAGTGGTCCTTTTGGATGGGTACACAAGAAGACCGCTCCAAACATTTCGCGTAAACAGAACTCATTTTCACTCACGTTGGCTTTCTGGGACAATTCGAGCGATACTGGAACGACTCGGTAATTGCGCATTAGTCCTTCGAATGTACTTTCATTCAAAAAATGAAACGTTCAAATATCTTTAATAGTGTTCGAAAAACCGCGGACACGCTCTTGTTGAACAGACTGTACACTATCTACAGGTACACGATAAATTTTTAGAACCAATTCTAAATAATTATTATAAGCTTCAACTTACTCTCACCAAACAATAAGAGGCAAGAGTAACAAAGCACTGGCGCACAAACACCTCCCTCAATTGTAAACAAAGCACTGGGGATAATGTTTATCTATGGTACATTAGTCGCTTCAGTTTAACAACATTGACATGCAGGGACCACCACATATTTAATTTGTAGCGTAATTACAGAGATCACGTGATTAGACCATATTGGGGCGTATGATAAGTAGGGGATGTTATGTAATTTTGAGGAATATGAAGCAATATCAAGTAATATTACGAAATTATAAAGAATTTTTACCAGAGTTTTAAGAATGTTAAAGGGTTTATAAGAAATTTTGTGAAGCTCATAGAGACTCCTGAAATTAGTGAAACTAGAAAAGGAAATACAAGTTTCTATATTTCAAAAATTATAAAATCTCCATTATTTTATACACTTGTGAAATCGCTAAAAACCTTTCTAAATCCTTTGATTTGTAACTGTTTAAAATCCTCTGAATCTTTTTATAAAATAAATTTGATATAATGTTGTATAATGTTATATTATGTTATATAATGTTATGTAAAGGAAAAAGAGTCCCAACAATATCGATCCAGGATGAATAACAGACATTTGAACAATTCTGATCGTGATTATATTCCTATTTAAAATAGTGAATTTTCTTAAAAATATCACACATCATTTTTGTAGTTTATCAATAAACAATATTTCAATACAATCACCTAAAAATATATATCCTTCGAGAGTACATATATAGGCTGCCAAAGGACGCTGCGTGGGGGGGGGAGCGACAACCGTGAACCCGGAATATAACTAGCGGGCAAATAATCGGCAGTTAAGTGTACAATATTTCATTTTAATTCTAGCTCTACAATGAACTAATTAATAGAAATTTCTTCTTTGGTTTCATACCTGACATATGTGGAATGCATTAATCCATGTTCTATCATTCCAGGATACAGAGACAGTAGAGTCAAAATTGTTGTACATAAAGGATGCACTGGTGATTGAAAAAAAACGATCTTCTTTTCCAAAAGAAGTAATTTAAATAATAAGAGTACTTTGTGGCGGAATTGGAGAATAAAATCCCTAGCAGACAGACCTGTAAGTATTCAAACAGATTTTATTTTCTTTAACTTTTTTAATTTCTTTTATAATAAAATATCGATGGTAATTAAAAAAAACATATTTTAATTTGTATTCTTAGAAAGAATCGAAAACTTTAGACCTGGCAAAAGTAATAGTCAAATAGAGAAAAATTTAAAGTATGTTTTTTATGACTAAAAGCCTTCGAATATGTATATCTTCAGAAACCTTCAACACAGGGTGTTTTATCGAAATGCTAGACGGTTTTTGGCGATTATCTTGTAAAATATTTGTGACGCGATCCGAGAAAAGGGACCTAGTAGGCAAAAAATCGATTTTCTGCTTTCCACCCAATCCACGTGCTTGTTGCGATGTGCTTCGTTATGACAAAAGAAGACGGTTGTTTACTCTGAGACTTATCCTCCGCTTTGCCGTCTTGAGCTCTAGATTTCTTCAATCACTCACCCTGTAAAATTTCACTTTTACATAGTAGGTCCCTTTTCTTGGATCGCGTCACAATTGTTAAAGTTAAACATTAGAAAGAACGGTCATAATGTTGAGTAGGATTAGAAATAAAGTCACAGAACCAGCAAAATTTCAGTAGAACACAAAATGAAGAGTTATCACTTTATTTAGCATAAACAAAATAGTGAAGTTTTATTTAGCACAAAAAGTAGTAAGCATTTCGCCCCATAGTAAGGCTTCTGATCAAACTCACAAGTTTACAAAAGTTAGCAATAGAAAATAGCGACGAGTAAGAAGCACAGACCCGCGCGTTTGACCAGCAGTTTTCGAACTAATACATTACGTCCAGTGACGTCAGAGAGTAATTAATGCAGATAAGACAGACATATATCTCAGCCAAGTAAAAGAGAGAGAAAAGAAAATCTCACCACACAATATCTCATGCCATACAATCCTGAGTAAACCGACATAAGGAATTCGGAACATCCCCCCACATTTTTCGATGATTAAGACAAAAATGTTAACTCAGCGTAGTTACAAAAAACTCAGGATTTATATTCCACCTCCGAAGGGTGAACCGTTCTCGTAGTAAGACAAACAGTTTAGCTAATGGTCAAGTTACTCTATGGGTAGGCAATTTACCCATAATTTGAGTGTAGTGGTTGCCTGATGTCGAGCGTAAGTAACGTAACGATTCCAAAACTCCTTTACGACACGGAGTCCTGTGATATCGCACCAGACGAGATCAAGCACGTTTCAAACTCTGAAGTAAGTTTACATGGTGAAAGATCAACCTTTCGATGAACCTCAACATAGAGCAGTTTCGTTAGAATCGAGTATCGACTCAGCAAGAGGCACGATCAACTGTTGCCAAGCGTACAACAGTCCTTTCCTCTCTGTTGATTTTTGGATCTATCGAGCCCGCAGAAGATGGCTCACCAAGCGTAATGAAGAAATTCCTTGAGACGCACAATCAGCTGGATATTCCACCCCGGGCACATGATGCCATGTAGCGTCTGGCAGTCAAGAGTAATTGCCGAATCAGACCATAAATGATTCGGCACCGTAGTAGTGAGGTTCAAGACTTAGCGATCATGAACCACCAGCCGAACAAGTAGAACAGCTGCACAAAGTTCCCTTAAGGCGATAGCCTTCTTTGACGCATTTCCAAAACCGTGAAGTTCACAGCCAGACACATCCGAAGAACATCCCAATCAACGAAGGATGTTTAGCGAAGAAAGTTCAGGAAGCTCGTTTCTGTATTTCGTCCATATAGTAATATGATCAGCAAGTAGGGCTGATCCCAATCAATTTCAAGACTAAAGACAATTATTTATTCACGGAGAAAATAAAAAGTTCACAACATGCTTAAAATAATTGCCAAAATCACTAGGTATCAAGTATTTTAGAAGAGCAATAACGATAAAAAGACTTGCTCTTCTTAACAGGTTTGACACCTGTCATTACCTTTGACTTCTGTTCAAAGAATGCTTGAATTGGGAACCTTTCCCAAACTCAAATGATTCCAAAGCGCTCACTCGTGAAACTAAAAAGGTTTCTAAAGTTTCAAACGTAGGATTAGTGTTAAGTGATCCTGTTTTTTCTTCCCAACCTTTACGGGAGGAGCGTTCTAAATGGTTCACTGTCAAATGGACTAGAAAGCCATCCCGGTGTTGAGTTGGTTTTTCCATAGAAGTGAGTACACCAATCACTTTGTTAGTGTTATTCAATAAGGAACGAAATCCCGAAGGATGTTCCTTAGTGACAGGTTATATCACGAACAGCTTCCCCAAGTAAGCGTTGATAAGAGCACATTCGTTGTCATACCGATCCCTAAGTTTTCCCCATGCTCCCTCGAAATTGTCTCCAGTGACACCTATATTCACTAAAAGTTGAACAGGCTCTTCTGTCAAGCTTGCCTTCAGATAATGTAGTTCCTGAACTGGTGGAAGCGAAGCGTCATCCCTCACCATAGAACGAAACATATCCCTAAAAGCTGATCATGAAGTGAAGTCACCTGAAAACTTAGGCAATTCCAGTTGTGGAAACATCTTCTTGACTTGAGTGATAGGAGCAGCAGTAGTAGCGGGAGGAGTTGCATTAGTAGTGGGAGGAGTAAGCAAACCCAACTCATCCTAGATGAATACCTTCGCAACAACGTATTTGTCCTGTTCTTTAGTGTACAAGTCCTGAGAGAAGTATAGTTGCTTTAACTTGTCCTCACGCACGATTAGAAACTGATTATGATTAGTACAGAACATCTGGTACTTCTTCTCTAAGTTTTCCAAGTGTGCTTTGAGGGCATCGTTGGAAAGATTAACTTTACCCACTTTTTAACATTTACAATTGCGTTGCAAATGAGCTCATAAAGTACATACTGCTGAGCAATGCACTCCTTGACACTCATTTTGCAACGTCAGTAAAGTCAAAATATAGTACCATAAAACACTGTCGATATGACAGTTTAGCACTATACAATTTAGAAAATCACTAAACACAATGCTGCAAGTATCAATTGTTCAAAAATTTTCAGCGCTTACCACAAGAAAGTGTATTGTTATGAGATACGCACGGCGTATTCGACCTATCATTTTTGAAATGACATGTATCACGATAGTTTGGCGATTGATACTTGGTCACTGCGCACGCCCCGCGTAAGGATACACTGTAAGACGAGGCACCTGTTGCTCAGGGCGTGGGACGTCTTCTCGTGACGTCAGAATTAGTTTTAAAATTATTATTTATTATTAATAAGTCTCTAAGTTATAGTTAGTGTAAGTGTGACGATGTGAATTGATAATAGTGCGTGTGTGTAAATTTGTGTGTATATAATGTACAGTTTTAAGTGTAAATGTAGTGTGATCGCAGTAAAAAATATTCTGTGTGTGTGAAGTATGTGACTCTAATATTATAAAAAATATTGCGTGAGAGAGAGAAAAATGCGTGAGTGAGCGGACAATACGTGAGTGAGAGAGACATTGAATATCGGTGCGAATGTTGACGAGTACGTCTAGCGTGATCCCTGTGGACAAAGCATGATAAAAGATAGCGGTTAGTATTCCTAGGCGAAGATTATCGACGAGGAGAGACGGATGTCCTTCTCTCTAAAGTGGAAAGCGGTACGGTGCGCTGGAGAGAATTTCTTATAGAAAAACGCCAGTGGATTTTAAGAATCGGAAATCTTCTACTTGAGAGAGGCTTTCATACCCGTCTCTGAAACTTCGGTGATGAGGCGTGTTTCAGTATTTAAAGCAGGGTGTGATAAGAGAGTCATATTGATAAGATCTTGCTTAATCTTGTTGAACGCTTTTTCTACTTTTGGTGTTTAGGTGACCTCTCGTTTACCGTTTTTTCGGGATTCGCCTAGATATTTGTTCAGAGTTGTTTTAATTTCGGCGGGGTGGCACAAGCTATGTCGGTAAAAATTTACTAGGCCAAGAAATCGGCGGAGTTCCACGGTAGCTTAGACCTTTTCAGAAATTGATTTGGGACCTTCACAATTGATTAAGTGGCTTAGGAACTCTAGCTTGGCCTAACTGAATTGGCATTTGCTGAGATTTAAGTAGAGCGAGAAGTGAAGATGTGGTATTGTGTGTCGCGTACTCATGTTTGAACTATACGCTGTATGTCGAAGCGTTTCGCAACCATAATTAGTCAGCAAGGCCCGGACTGTGGCACCCATATGAGGGCGCGCGTTGTCGTGAAAGATGGATACACTACTGGCCAGTTTTCCAAGACGCAATTCCTAAATCTTATTTGTGTAAAAACGTTTTATAATACAAGTATAAAACGTTTTTACAAACAGTTCTTAAGCCGAAAATTCTCAAATCGCGTACTGGAAAACTAGTCAGCAGTATATCCATCTTGTACGACAACGCGGGCCCTCATATGGGTGCCACAGTCCGGGACTTGCTGGCCGATTATGAATGGGAAACGCTTCGACACGAAGCGTATAGTCCAGATAAAAGCCCTGCTGATTTCGACCTGTTTCCAAACCTGAAACAGCCAATGATGGGTATTCGCTTTTACGTTTTAGACGAGCTCTCAGCGGTCGTGACCCAACGCATTTGCCAGCTTAACAAAGAAAAATTGTTAAACGGGATCGAAGCTCTTCCGAAACATTGGGTAATTTGTATTGCAAAGTAGGGGGATTATATTGAAAGCCTGTATAGCTGAAATCTAATTTTCAAATATATTTTCTGAATAAAATCCACCTGTGCAATGAGACTCCTATATTTTTAATTTTAATTTTAAAAATTAAAGGTCTCAAAATAAGACGCACAATGGACCCTAATGTGAAAAGATAACTAGATATGAGATATCATTTATAAGGTATAATAGCTAGAGAGCTTTTTAAAGACAAATTTTAAGATAATTTAAACACAATAATTTCAGATAATTTAAACAAATAAAAATGCTGTATTTAGGGCGCCAGTCCTTTCTTGGGACAAAGATAAATTAATTTAACTAAAAATATGCGAAAAGATAAAGGTAACATGGAATCTACATTCCAAAAGATAAAGGTAAAGATAAAGATAAAGAGATATCTTTGCAAATCCTAATTAAACCAAAAAGATAAAGAGATAACCAAAAAAGACTAAGACAAAAGATAAAAGATAAAATTAGGGTTAATAAATAATTGGCCAGCTCAGTTCTAACGACAAATAATGGTAGAGGGGCAGGGTTTTTTAGTAATTATGAAGCTCAGAATTGAATAATACGATCTTTACAATTTATTCTAAATTCCAGAATATAACAAGACAAAATTTGATTTATGACTCCCAAAAAATTAAATAACAAACAAAAGCAATTAGATCGCATTTTAGATATTTCTTAACAAACAGAAACCCAAATAATACTCAAACATGTTTTCTAGTTCGTAACTTACAAAATAAGTAATGAAAAATAAGCTAATTTAACATAAGCTTCCAGAATCAATGACAAGGGAGGTTTTATATAAGGGTACATATGAAGGGACATAAAAATGGTGCGAGAGATTTTTAAATTATAACAAAAGGAACATAATAAAGGGTGCGAGAGATTTCAAAATTATAGCAAAAGGGACATAATAAAGGGTGCGAGAGAAGTTTCAGAATTTAAAAGATAAAGGGGACATGAAAATGATACATAATTTGTTATATAATTGGGGCAAAATGATACGGGAGGAATTTACATATTTGAGATAATAAATAATATTTCGGAGAGAGCAATTATGAAGTTAAGGAAGTTATAACATATTTCAGACGGTAAAATTCTAGGTTTTCGGCACTCCAGATCATTAACAATTTACAGATGCATAATAAAATTGTACAAATCACCAATAAATCACAAATAAATCAACAATCCGACAAATAAATAAATAGATATCAGAAATAAATCAACAATTCAGCAGATAGATAAATAAATGTCACCAAGAATTCAATAATCGATTCATGATACAGCCAAGGAGCAAAGATAAAATTGATGAAGGCAAAAGATAATTAAATGTAAGAAAAAGATAAATAAATGTAACAAGATAGTTAAAAGTTGGCTAAATCATTTAAATAAAGTCGACTCCTACCTTAAAAGACGACTTTGAAGGAAACGATGACTAAAAGGCGAAAAAATCAGAACTCCAAGACAATTCGCGATACAAAATTCCGAGCTGCGTGCTGTCTCGTTGAGTTCACAATTCAAACATGAGCGATTCGCTCGTACGCTACTCAGCTCGTAAGAATTGGGGAAGTTACATGATAGGGGAAGGGCTGATGCGCGTTAATCTAATTCCCGTAGCTTCATATAGTCGAGAGAAGGTTGGCCGATGAGATCCGCTTCTGATTCGTCCGTTGATGTCCTTTCTTCTTCTTCCTCATTACTTCTTATCAGCCTCGTTCAACCATTTCCTATGCACCTAAGATTCCGGAAGACCAACAACAAATCCAATAGTTCACATTCTTGACAGATTTGGCCAAATTCTGTCTTGGACGTCAAAAGGACAGTAGAAATAAAGATAAGAGATATGCCCTCGAAGAATCCAGAAAGAAGCGTAGTACTGAAGAATTTCGAGAAGATAGAGGTGATGGTGGACCAAATCTTGTAGATGGGAGGATCCTCTGTGACCTCCAGTCAAGATCACGAAGCTCGAGAATTTTACAAATACGAAAAACAAAAAGAAATAAAATAAATGAGCCCTAAAATTCTTATAAAAATCAGATAAAAGACTTTCAAATTGCTAATAAATAAAAAATAAGGTAAAATCATATGACAAAGATAAAATAAATAAAATAATGGATAGATAGAAACAAAATAAAACAATGGAGGAGTGCCGAATTTGGGCTCTTAGCGAGAGCACGAGCCATGGATTTATTATTTAATTTATTTTTGTGTGTTGCAGAAAACTGCAACACCACAGCATTGTTTTGAGACAATTATCGTACATTTTTGCCGAAAAAATTTCGCTTTATTTATTTTTTTGTTTTCATACAACCATATACATTCGGGCAGTTAGAACTGGGACATCTTGAATACATACATACCCATTCACACATTTATATGAAAATATTACTTTTTTGTTTGTTAAACATCAAATTAGTGTCTGATTTATCAACTGCTCCTAAATCTGACTCTGGTTTGAGTAAAATGTACGCTGGTACAATCGTTGGATTTACACCTCTTAAAAGTAGACTGTTACTAATATTATTATTTAGAATTTAGAATTATAAAGTAAAAACATACCTCCGAAAATTTGTGCTGGAATTTGACTGTCTTTGCTCATACAAGAATTGAGATGGTGGTAGGTATCTTTTAGTAATGACACGTTGCTAAAATCTCCTTCTTCAAAATATGCATTCGTGATAAGAGCAACTTTTACTTGAATATGCCCATAAAACGGTAATGTACTTAATACACAGACTGACTTCTGTACAGTTTCTCTTGTAATGTCTGAAGTGCGGCATTTCAGCTTCTATTATCAAAAAAAGTTACATAAATTAAAATGTAATTTGCAGAAAGTGAATTAGCACAACCATGAAGTTAGCTATGAAGCGCATCTCGGCTCTACGTTGTGGAGAACTCCAATAGCCAAGTAAGCTTGCACGCGTGCAATTTTACTTTTCTTTCCCCCTCTATAACTTTCAGAAAAATGTAATTTAAAAATTAAAATTTTTTATAGTATTTTACTACCATAGGATTTACTTTTCTGTCGAATTCTTATTACATAAAGTTTTTATAATTTTTTTTAATAATTAAAAAACAATACGATGCCGATAAAACAGAAATTTTTTTTTCAATTTTTTAAAAAAATAATGGTAGCCATACATACGCTTTTTTATTTTCTTTACCAATTACGAAATTTTGAGTGAAAAATAACCACTATTTGTGGTAAAAATGTTTGAGTGATTGAATTGATAAAATCACAAGTACCATATTTGTTTTTAACTGCAGCTTTCTTATCGGGATCGTAGTCACTAAAATATTTTATGGGACACGAGAACAATTGCATTTTCTAAGAGGTATCACTCTGAAATCAGAAGAATCTCGACAAAGGACTTTAATTGATTTCAAATGATTTTAATACTAATATTTAAGTTTAATCAGATTCCGTTTTTTGCTTTGTGATTTCAATTTTCGACGCTTAAGGGAGGCACCCAGTTTAGACAGTTCAAAAAATCGATTTTTTTTATTGCCTAGTAGGTTCTTTTTCTCGGATCGCGTCACAAAATGTGGAAATTTACCAAGTTTCATAAAGAAAGACCTTTCGGTTTTGTTGCTATCGATCCGAAACATGAAAGTGCCCTGTTTCTGGAAAATTACCCATATGGAAATGAAAATGAAAACAAATAATGATTTAATGGAAGAAGTGATAAAAATGGTAGGGTAAAGAAGTAATTAAATTTTTACCTTAGCAGACATTTGTTTGAAACATGAAACTCCATATACTGTGCATTTTGGATCAGTGAGGCTTGGTAAGTGAAAAAAGACAGTATCTTCATCATAATTGTGAGATCCATCTGGCAGAGCTAAGGTTGGTAAATACTTCCAACTCAGCGGACATTCATTTGGAGCTTCAGATACCAAGGCAGGATAAGAATATTCTACCTAATCACATAAAATATATAAAATGTACGTTTTGAGGATACCGTTCCAAGGCAGCAGAAAAAGTAAAGCAGAAAGAAGAAAATCGTAACAGTAAAAGAGATAATTAGATTCATTCTCCTTAACGGGGGTTTTCGCGAGTTATCAGATTAAATGAAACCACAAATACTAGAGCAAAAATTAAGTCAAAAACTAAAATAATATAATGTTGTAAAATATGTCGTTTTCGACCTACAAAACAACAAAGTTAACCAATCAGAAGCACGATTTCGATAGTCGAGAATTCGTGACCGACTGTAAGAACTATGGGCAACGTAAATAATCACACTCAGACTAATAACAATCGCTCTTCATTTACTATGTTTCATATCGAATCATGAGCCTTAGGGGCTCTCAGTATTTCTTAAGTACACTCACACTCCTAATTGTTGTGCGTTAAAAGATGTGTATCATTTAGTTGTTGATGACGTACCAACGAATAATGTACATATTTTCATTCTCTTGTAAACAACATACTAAGGAATTGATTGCGATTATAATCCACATCTAAGAATGTGGGAATTAATCAAAAACAAAATGCTTCACATTCGAGATAAACAGAAGTTAAATGCTGATTGAAAGAAGGCTAGCAAGGTTAAGAAACAAATAAGTTACTTTAATTTAATAACTTAAATTATTTAAAGAAAAATAAATTAATGTATGGTAAAGATGGCACATAATGTTCAATCCAAAATAAATGTACTTTTCCATTAAACAATCGTATGATTGACTTTTATACAATTATTCCCTGGAAAAATTTTAATTATTTTTATATTATACAATTTAATATTATTTATTTATTATTTACATTATAAATATAATTATCTTCATATCTATTAATCATAAAATACATCTTTTTTGTAATTCTGGTCAATCATTTAAAAAAAATGTTCTCTACATATTTTTGTCACAAAGGTCTTGAATATTTTTAACTTAATTATTAAAATTTTTAAAAATTCGAACAATTCATATACTTATATAATCAATAATTTTAACAAAATAAATAATAAAAATATAAAGTTCGAAGTGTTTCAAATGTACCTTAAAATTAAATTTATTGGTATTAAACTACATGCTTATATGACTTCTTTATAATTATTATACACAGTTGTTCTTATTTTTGCATAATTTATTCTTTTTTCTTTTCATTTTTATTTGTAAATAGCATTATGTTTTTAAATATTTTTGGAATTTTTTCAATGCAAGGCAATGCAAAAACCGGCCTACGTGATCAGAGCGCCATCTGCTGGATTAGTTCTACTGCTATTTCCCCTCCGGACGATAAAAGAACTACTACTACATACACAAAAACGGCCGATGCATGGGGCTATATATTTTTGTTCTATATATATATATATATATATATATGTTTTTCATTTCTTAACGTTTTTTCATAGCGTGTGTTATTTGGCTTAAAATTTTAATTTTCGTTCTTTTGTTTAAATTTTCGAAATGTTAATTAGAAAATTCAAAAAATTCGTTATGCCATTCATGTGGGACGTTGAAAAAGCAACATTTTTCATCTCTTGACTTCTTTTTTTATATCGTGCGTTGTTTGGCTTCAAATAATAATTTTTTTTTTTTTAAATTTTCAAAATATCATAAGTCTGATAATTATTTTTATCGAAAAAAATCATGAAGATAAATTGTTCACCTTTTTGAGTACTACTAACATCAGTAGATGTTAGTAGTACTACTAACATCAGTAAATTAAAAAAAAAAATTGATTTCAACAACACACAGACACATTCGTAAAAACATGTTTTTCGGGTTCAGGGGGTCACAAAACGTGGACATTTGACAAAAACAGGGGGGGGGTCAAATTTTACATAAAGAAAATATGTACATTCCCTCTGATGAGAATATATGTAAAAATAGCAACAAATAACACTATAATGTTATATAAATATAGGATTAACAGACGTCCTGATTTTTCAGGACATGTTCTGTTTTTACGTGGTCTGTCCCGGTTCCTGTATTTTTCTTTGCAAAATTTCGAGGTTTTACGAAACCAATGTTTTTGGCAGCAAATATGAAATTTTTCTACAATCGCAGTTGTATTTCTCAGCATAATACTGAACGCGACTTTATAGAAACGCGCGCGTATGAAAGATTAATGGAAAGTTTTTTTTTTTCGTGACCTTCCCTGTAAAAAGGATAACATTGAAGTGGATTGTATGGCATTTAAAAATTGTACCCTTTAATGCCTATAAATCCAAACAAATTCCGTTTTTGTCCGGAATTATATTCAACGGCATTCAAATGCATTGATTCTATTCGATATATCTGGTCGGAAAAAGCATTAAATGGCATTTGACTTATTTGGTAATTCAACAGCATTAAATGGCATTAGTTTCATTCCATACCTCTGCTCATAGAAGGCATTGTATGGAAAAAATTGGAAACTATTTGAAAATAAATTTTCATAACATCTAACTTGAAAATTCGACTTTCGATGACTTTCACAGCGGCGCGAAAGTAAGAGTTTTATTTAGCTCTAGGGTTGAAAAGAAAAAACAATTGATGGTTTCAGGTAGAGAAGGCATCGAAAGTCGAATTTTCAATAGATGTTATGAAAAATAATATACACTCAACCTATGATTCTGTGCCCACTTGTTCTGTGCCCGGTTCACGGTTGCCCCCCCCCCCCGGCCGCAGCATCCCACGGGTGCCTATATATACATTCGAAGAGCTCGCACGCTCGAAGGGCCAGTGGTTTAGAGAAGTTGTTTACGTGGCGACCACTGTAGTGACCCACTAGGCGACTTTTCTTCGCATAAAAGTGTACTACCTACGATTCTGAGTTCTTACATGAAGCCACGCTTCCATTCTGTGCCACCCAGACCCGAAGCTGGCTCAGAATCAGAGGTAGAGTGTAATAATTTTTGTTAAAACAAAAGAAATTTGGAAAAAAACTGTTTAAACAAATTCGATTTGTTTAAACAATTAAAAATTAATGAATAAATGTTGTTAAATATTCCCCTAAATAAATAGTAATAATCTTTAATAAAAAAAAGAATTTTCGGAAAAAAAATTAAACAAATTCATTTTGTTTAAATAATTGAAAATTAATTATCCAATCTTAATCAATATTTCATTAGGCCAATAGTAATAATTTTTATATAGAAAAACGAATTTTCGAAAAAAAAATTATTCAAAAATTAAATTTGGTTAAATAATTAAAAATGAATCAACCAATGTTGATAAATATTCCACTAGACTAATAGAAATCATTTTTACTTTAAAAAAAAACGAGAATAAATAAGCACTCAGAAGGTAGTTTTCAAGGCACCGTGGGGGTGTGTTAGGGGTGTCAAACCATATCTATGTGTCAAACCCATATATGTGATACATGAAATTCTTTGTTGGATAGTTCTCAATAAAAGCCTCTATACTTGCCGTAACATTTTCCTAAACTCTGAAAAATTATTCTAAAAACTCTAAAAAGTGATTTTTACCCACGCAATTTACATGGGAAACTTCATGTCAAATTAGGCACGTGTCTTAATCAAAATTGTAAAAAAATAAAAAATAGGACATTTCTTTTTTCGAATTTAGAATCGAATTGGGGGGATCGATCGAGACTCTATAAAAAAAGTGTTTTTGACATACTAAAGCAAATGTTTGGTGGCCCTATTATGGGAGGCACGCTTGCTTAAATATAATTATCATGGTGTTAATACATAAAACTATATTAACTCCGTGATACACCATGACTGTATGTTTACGTCAATATTATTATTTAATATATTGTGTAAAAAAAAAACATATTTCGAAAAAAAGAAATGTAAAAAAACATAATTCCAACACTGTCGTAGTCAATATTTATTACCCGGATTTAGAGGGTAAAAAGTGTGTATTTAAATATTAAAAATTATTAATTATTTTTTTTCTACTCACTTGACATCCCTTTTTGTGATGAAAACCCACGACAATCACATGCAAAATCGGACCTTCAGACTCTGTCATTCTAGGAAATTCTGAATTAAAAATCAATGTACTTAAGAATATTCTTATTCTAATTCATTAGATTGAAAATTACATTAATAATATATACAGCTCCTCTTGAAATGAATCATTCTTGCATTTTCAAACATTAGAGTTAGACTCTCACACCTCTTTAGAAACCTCTACATAGAAATCAGACAATGTATAGAAGCTTGTACACATGTTTATGGATGGCCGAAAGTGGTCGGTATGGATTGTGCTTCAGCAGTTCTTTGTTATAAAAAAAAAAAGGCATTGCATGAAAATCTCGAACTGAAAAGAATCGAATATCAAACTTCGAGTTAGAGTATTGAATATTGAAAAGAATATAGAAGGATACACTCATCGTCATATATGCCTTAACATTTGTCTCTCACTCCCTTTCGTTTGTTTCAAATTTGAGGGAGTGAGATG
>JAUEJJ010000032.1:2618097-2629010 GCA_032164275.1 Synergus coniferae
TAATTAAATTTACTATATTTAATCAGGCACTGTCGCAAATAGGGGCACTGTCGCAAATAGGTACACTTACCTTAATAACTATTTATATCTGTGAAAAGTACACCGTACTATTTCATATGCAGGTAATTTTCTTATATTTTATCAAAATCCTTTGGCTCTGAACAATTATGTTCTTTAGACAATGTTGAAAAAATATATCGAAATGAATTTTTTTTTATTTACAATTTACAAAATTCAAAACACAATGGAAAATGAAAATTCGAAGACAAACAATGTACGATATGAAAGAAAGTCAAGAGGGGGGAAATGTTGCTTTTTGAATGCCATAGAAGATAGTCATACCAACTTTTTGAATTTTCTTGAAAAATCGAAAATTCAAATTTTGAGCAAAATAACGCGAGATACAGAAAAAATGATATGAAACAGAATTAATAAAAGAAATAAGAAAAATAAGAAACATAATTAATACAATAAAAAACATAATTAATTTTGTTTCAATTATGTCTTCAAATAACCAAAATTCAAAGCTAATAAAATAAAGTGAAAGGCTTTTTTCATCGAAAGATATAAAATAATCCAATGTTGATACTTTTTATTTAAAAACCTGAATAAAGACATCAAGTTTTTTGCCCAAGTCATTTGAAAATTGTTTGTTTTTTTTTTCTCGAGGTTGAATCATATAAGTTTTATTTTATTTATATTAAATACACTAAATATTTTTAGTGTATATTTTTTAACACTAGCATAATTCAAAGTTGATGTAAGATGTCTTACTTCTAGAAAAAATGGTTAAAAATATTTCTTAATAATTAAAAAGTCTTTATATGTGAAAGCTAATATGTTTGCAACTTAATCGAACCCCCGGATCGTAGAAGGGCATATACAATTTTTTGGTCCGAGCGCAATAACTCTCACCTATTTTGAAAAGTTTGTTGAACTTTCATTTTTTAAATATATTTCAAGTAATTCCTTTAAATTCTACGAAATGTTTTAAAAATTATAAAAATCTTTTGAAATCCCTCTCAATAAAACTCTTGGCAAACTTTAGAATTCTCCAAATTAAAACTAGAGAAAATCCCTTAAAAATTCCCTGAAACTTCTTAATAAAAATTTTACGATAACATTTAAAATTACTTTAAATTTTTTAAAATGCATTAAAGTTATTAGAAATCTTATTAAATTTCATGAAATCCTTTGAAAATCAGAAAAATATTTTGAAATCCCTCAAAATTATTAGAAATTTCATAAAATTCCATTTTAAAAAATTTCATAAATTCTTTTAAAAAGCATAAAAATCTCTTGAATTGTCTTAAAATTCGTGGAAATTTCGCGATAAAGTTTAAAATCCTTAAAAACCTTTTGAAATCTCTTAAAATTCCTCGAAATTCGACATTTAAAATACGTTAAACATCCTTTGAAACCCCAAGAAACTCTTTGTAATCTTTTTAAAATTTCTCGAAAATCTTCGAAATTGCTGTTGAAACCTGTTACAATTCTTAGAAATATCCTTAAATTCTTTAGTTTCAAAAAATTTTAAATTCCTTAAAATTACTTATAATTCCTAGAAACTTTTTAAAATTCCTTTAAACTCTTAAAAAACCTTTGGAATCTCCTAAACTTTCACGAAAATCTTCGAAATCGCTTAAATTCCTCTTTAAAAAAAGTGTTCGAAAAATCTCGCATATAATACATTATTGTTTCAACCCTAATTATGGCTTTTAAATGATTTGAAGTTATAAAAAGGAAAAAATAATAATCGCACACGTAGGGCGCGTGTTGGTTAGCTGGTATTTTTAAATTTTGAGTTAAATTAAGAATTTACAAAAAAAAAATGTAGCCTTGAGTAAAGAAAATTCATATCTAATTATTACAATATTGCTCGGCAGAAAATTAGTAAGGACAGCAAAAAAAAATTAGATAAACACAGTGAATCTCTTTCAAAGTGCAGTTTGAAGTGGGACAAGGAGATTTCGTAATAACAAAACAGATTACTCTTATTCTGAATAGCTTACTGTATCTAGACTAAGAAAACTTTAATCCTACAAAAGAAATTTGTTTATTGTGCACTGAAAACTTTTAAAATTATTTTAAATTTCAATTCATTCTAAAAATATGTCTCTATAATATGAGTTTCAAAATAAGGACCCAAAAATTTAAGAACTGAAAATGTAAGTAAAAAATATAAGTTCCAAAAATATATAGCCAAAAACGTATATATCTAAAAAATAAGACCTAAAAAATTAAGACTAAAAATGTAAGGCCCAAAATAACCTAACAATTAATTCCCAAAATTTCTGATTCAAAAATTAAGTTTAACAAAATAAGATCTAAAGCATAAGACCCAAAGCATTAAATCCTAGAAATTAGTGCTCAAAATATAAGTTCCGAAAATATGAGGTCCAAGAATAAGGCCCAAAATATAAGAACCAGAAATTAAGTGTCGAAAATTTTTACGGCGAAATATAAAGCCTAAAATTTAAATATAAGAAAATAAGACCAAAGAATTAAGTTTCAAAATATAAGGCCCAAAATAAGTTAAATACTAAAATTTAGTGCTCAAAATGTAAGTCCTAAAAATATAAAGCCCATAGAAATTTCCCCAAACTATAAGACACAAAAATATGAAACACTAAGAAGGATTTATTTAATCCTAAATGTTTATATTCAATTGCCGAAAAAAAATTTTGAAAGACCTTAAAGATAGATAAAATAAATTAACCATAAGAGAGGAAAGGATAGAAAAAAGGGAGGGGATAGTATATAGAAGAGAACAAAACTGATATCGCAGTCTTTTATTTTACTCAGCCAAACAGTGTCTTTGAGATTAGATTATTAAATAATAATAATAAATGTAATAAAATAATAAGAAATTTTTGACAATGACGATGATATTTTTGGTGCTTGTAATTTTGGGATTAATATTTTATCACTGTTACATACACTATGGACGACGAGGAAGAATTATTAACAAAATTCCAGGACCCAGAAATTTTCCTATTTTTGGAACTGTTATTGGATACATGCTTCCTACCGGTTTGAAGTTTACATTTGAATTAAAGTTTTTTATAGAATTCGAAAAAAATAGTTGTGAAATTTTTTTAAACCAATCAACACTTGAGATTTTTTTTAAAGTTGTTTAAACAGTAAAAAAATAATTTAAAAATTTGTAAATTGTTTTTGTTTTATTACATGCTCGAAATATTTTAACTGAGTTTTTGAATCTTTAATGTATAAAAAAAAAATAATTTTTTAGATAAACTGTGGATTGCACAAAGAACAGTGAATGCCGAATATTACCCAATTAATAAAGTTTGGCTTGGAGGGACGCCTGTAATTAGTATTTATCATCCAGATGATGCACAGGTAAATAGATATGTATTTAATTACTTATATTCCATTATACGTACATATTCCAGTATACGTATTCCATGTGACACTTATCCGATTCCTACTTTATCGACAGTTGTTGTTCTTGTAAGAAATGTTTTTTGTAAAAAAGATATCGACTTTAACTTTAAGGGCAAGTATTACTTATCCGATCCCTACCTTACCGACATTTTTTCTCTGCAACGTCAAGTTTACATTTATTGAGATATCAAATTGAAAATTAGAATAATTAAAGTTAAAGCATTAACGTACGTTTATCTGGTCCTAAATATTTATATTTATAGAAAAAAAATTTGTTGAAAAAAAATTTGTTTTATTATTATCAAAATTTAGGACTAGATAAACGTATCTTAATGCTTTATCTTTAATTATTGAAATTTTCACTTTGATATCTCAATAAATGTAGACGTATCGTTGCAGAGAAAAATATATCGGTAAGGTAGGGATAGCTATGTAATTCATGCCCTTAAGGTTTGGGGATTTAAATAAAGGCATTAAGGACATGTGAAATTTTCAATAAGAAAATTTAATTGATTTTGCCATAAGTTCCTACAACTTTGTGTCCATAAAATTAAATATTTTTTCGCTGAAACTTTGGAAAATGGCATAGATCGTGAAACCAGGTGAAACAAATGTCTGTGAACAATTTTTTGAAACATTTTTTAAAGAATTACTCGATTGGTAAAACAGCAAAGATTTCTTATTAAATAAAATTAAACAAAAATTATTCCACATTTTTTTTATTTTAATACAAATTTAACACCAGATGAATGTACCATAGTGTATTTACTTTAATTTTAGGAATTTTTAATTAGACATCTGAATAAATGTAGAAATAGCATTGCAGAAAAAAATGCCGGTGAGGTAGGGATCCGAAAACTGATACGTGACCTTAACTCTTAAGTAACCAAATTATTAAAAAAACATTTAAATACATAATTAATTAACCTTTTTCAGATGTTACTCAGCAGCACAAAGCATTTAGAAAAAAGTATGCTCTATAAATTTTTACATCCTTGGCTCGGTTCTGGATTGTTAACTAGCTCTGGTAAGAAACAATATTTAACATTATTTCAATAATATTTTATTAATATTTTACACAAATATTGTAATTTATTTGATTTAGTATGTAAAACTGGTATTGTTAAAAAAAATATAATTTATTTAAGACGATGCAACACATCCGATTCCTACCTTACCGATATTATTTATTTGTTACTTAATTCTGTATTTAAACATGATATCTACTTAAAATTTTGGGAATTAAATAATAAGCACTGAAAAATGTATACCTGTTTCTAAACTTTTATAATTACTAAAAAAGCATTGATAAACATTTTTTGAAAGTATTCTTTTTTGTAATTGTAAAGATTTAAAACTTGAAAAGCCTTTTTAGTACCTGTTATATTTAATTTCACTAATTTTCAAGACTATATCTTGTTTATAAGAAATGTTCAAAGATATATTACTTTCTTTTTTGCATAACAGTTACATAACTTTTATTTTATTTTGCAGGTGATAAATGGCAAAGACGTCGCAAAATGTTAACACCAGCCTTCCATTTTGGTATTCTGCAAGGATTCGTCGAAGTTTTTGTTGAACAAGGAGAAAATTTGGTCAATCGTTTAAAACTTAAGGGGGATGTTGTAATTGAAGACATCGTACCACTTTTAACAGAATGTACATTAAATTCAATATGCCGTAAGGATATATTTATAACCAATTAATTAATTATAACTTAGTACTCTTATTTATTCTTAAAGGCATCTTCAACTTACCTGATCCCTACTTTACAGCTTACTTTACAGAGAGTTTTTTGTATAACAACTCACGCCCAGGTGAAAAGATGTATCGAGTTGAAAATTTGGAAAATTCACTAAAAGACACTAAGGAAAGCTTGTGTCGTCCAAAATTGTCAACATCTCTTTTCGTGGAGGCGTGATTTTTTTAAATTTTTGCACAACAAAATGTCGGTAAAGTAGGGATCGGATAAGTTGAAGATGCGCTTAATGAAGACCGTAATTGATTTCTTTGTTACTACACACTGCATATATTATAATTATTATATTTATTTTACATAAAATTACAACTAAAAATAATTTAATTCTAAAAATGAATTCTTCTCTTAATGTTATAAAAATTTTAATACTTTTACAGAAACTGCCATGGGTACTTCTTTACAAGAAATGGACGCTCAAAATTTATACGGATCTGCCATTCGAGAAGTTTCCGACAATTTATTTTTCAGGTTTTTAATTCCTGATAATAATTAATAACTTAATTTTTGGGACTTATTTTTTACGCTCTTATTTTTTGGAGTAATTTTGGACCTTATAATTTTGGGCCTTATAATATCATGAATTATATTTCGCTGCACCTATAGTTCTTGGGACCTATGTTTTGGGCCTTGTGATTTTTCATTTTTGAGCCTTATATCTTTATTTTTTATGAATTTTGGATCTTATATTTTTTGCGTTTGGGCTGTATATTCTGGGACTTATTTTACAGACTTTTTTTAAATTTAATATTTCTTCAGACATAGTGATGGCCATGGTAAGTTTGTGACTTATTGTTCGGTCTTACGGTTTTCGGGTCTTAAATACTTTTTTCATGGTTTTGACCGTATATTTTGAGATTTTTGGGACTTCTTTTTCAGACTTACGATTTTTGGGCCTTATATGTATTTTCAGTCTTAACCAGAGATTAGTTGTCTTAACATTTGGGGTTTCATATTTTTGAGACCTATTTTCGAGCCTTATAGTTTCAGACTTTATGTTTAATCCATATAATTTTTGGGCCTTAAATTTTTTTGTCTAATGGTTTTGACTATATATTTAGATACTTTTTGGGACTTATTTTTAAAATAAAATTTATTGAAAAAAATTAATTGAATATAAACGTTAACTTTTTTCTCCAAAGGGCACTCAGACCATGGCTTCATTTCGACTGGATATTTAATTTAACGCCGACTGGAATCAGACAACAAAAAATTGTAAAAATTCTGCATGGATTTTCAAAGAGAGTATGGTTCTAATTTTTCAAAATTTTAAAATAAAAGCGCACTAAAAATCTATACCTTCTTATTTGATGAAAATGCAAAAATACAAATTTAATTCTAGATTATAAAAAATCGACAGAAGGATCAAGAAAAAATATCAGCTGAAAAAGAAAAATTTTCGTTTTCGATAAAAAAGGATTTAGAAGATAAGTTAGGTAGTTTATTAATTTTGTTTTTTTTTATTTTTAAATTCTTCATTATGATTGCAGAATATTTTTTTTTTTTATAATTTCAGAGCTTAAAGTTAGAATGGCTATGCTTGATGTTCTTATAACTGCTGCAAATGAAAACGGTGAAATTGACGATATTGGAATTAGAGAGGAAGTGGATACTTTCGTTTTCGAGGTAATAAATATTTTTTTTACATAACGATCCCTACCTTACTGACATTTTTTTCTCTGCATCGTTATGTCTACATTTATTGAGATATCAAATTGAAAATTTCAATAATTAAAGATAAAGCATTAAGGTGCTTTTATCTAGTCCTAAATTTGTATTAAAAAAAAAAAAATTTTTTCAAAAAGAGTTTTTTTATAAATGTAAATATTTAGGACCAGATAAACGTACCTTAATGCTTCAACTTTAATTATTGAAATGTTCAATTTGATACCTCAATAAATGTAGACGTAACGTTGCATAAAAAAAAATTTCAGTAAGGTAGGGATCGGATAAGTAATATATGCCCTTAATATTATTTAAAAATTCGAATTCCTTCCTTTATCATATATTTTACAGGGTACTGATACGACAGCAATGGGTTTATGTTTTACAGTTTTACTTCTGGCAGAAAACAAAAAAATTCAGGTAAGTCAGACTCAGAGATTTTCTTAAGGCCGCGTGCTACTTATCGATCCCTACCCTACCGATATTTTCCACTGAAAGATAATTTTTCTTATCAATAATAGAGTCACTTGAAAAGTTGTGAAATTAAAGATATGACATTAGAGCATGTTTATCTACGCCAAATTTTGTTATAACTCCAGCGAAAAATATAGAAAATAAAGTGCAAAATTTATATTTATAATTATAAATTTTTAGGGCCAGATGTACCTACCTTATAGTTACTTTTACTTTATTTCCCGAACTTTCAAGTCGACATCTTGATTATGAAAAGAATTATTTTTTTTATATTTTTATTTTAAAAAGAGAATTTCGATAAGGTAGTAATCGGGTATTACTCGGTTTTAATCTTTTAATCTTAATATGAATTTAATTCTGGTTTAATAATTTCAAAGAAATCTACAAAGTTAATTGCTTTAAGTGAAAAATCATCACAATATTCAAAATATACTAGAGAAAGGTAAACAAATTTAATTACGACCTTTTTCTAACTAAACACTTTATAATTGTGCAGGAGATGGCAAGAACGGAAGTTTACGAAGTTCTAACCGAAAGTGATGGAAAGATGGGTATGCAAGAAATTAATCGACTTAATTATGTCGATCGATGCATCAAAGAAGCTCTGCGATTATTTCCTAGTGTACCAGGAATTGCGCGAGTTATTGACGAGGATTTGCAACTCAGTAAGATTTTAATCTTTATAACTTTCTGTTAATAATATTTCTCTTGAAAAGTTTTTTAAAAAATGTTTATTACAATTATAATAATTTTTTTAAGGATCTTGGATACAAATTTTAACGTTAGAATTACATTTCGTTATTTTAACCAAGAAATATTTTAATTAAGGCCGTGTTTAATTTTTCCGATTCCTACCTTACCTGCCTTACCGACAAGTTGGATAGACTTAAAAAAGGGCACTATGTGGCAACGTCGTCGAAATATTGCCGTGCAAATGCACATCAATTCCATTCGAGCTTATTTATTTTGAGGAGCAATTCGGAGAAAATTGAACATTTTCTTGGCCTCAAAATATGGTAGGAATATTTGTACTTTCGCCGTTTTTCGTAAAAAAGTGGGAAAATATTTTTAATACTGCAAATATTGAAAAGGGAGACTGGATTATCAATGCGGGGGGTGTGCGAGTGATAAATACTCGTAACCTACCGGCTTTAGAAAATCCTCTTGTATTGAAGGAATCGGCACTAATGTTGCACTCGCAGTCTTTTTATGACAAGATCGAACGCGAGCTCTGCGCACTCATTTAAGTACTTTCCTCTTAAATGTTATAATTTATGATATTTTATTTCTTCTTTCCTAACATATGTAATTAAGATTTTTTTTAAATTTCAATTTTATATAATATGAATAACACATACATGATATTAATTTTAAAAATTTAACCAATTTTCAAACAATAATATATATCTATTTATAAAAAATGTTTCCTTATATTTTATAAATTAAATAATTACTAAATCTGTTTTGTGTTTTTAAAAATAATAGTTTTTTATCAAAATTAACTACTTTTACAGTTGTATTAGTTTAATTGTAGCAGACTCTGATTGTGGTTTTTTTTTCGAAAAAAAATATCGCATTAATAGTACTGTTGTTCTGTATTAATTGAAATAACAGATTAACTAATTATTAAATTAATTTATTAATTCCCCATAATAAATTATTTAATTGATTATTTTAAATATTATTATATTATAAAACTGTAAGTTTCGTGATTTACTTTAGAAGACGAAACCTCGCTTAAACATTCAAAATCAATCCGAACCTTTAATCCGAATGAATCTAAATAAATTCGGTCAATTCAAATTAATCAGAATTAATCCGAATGAATCTGATCAATTCGAATGAACAGTTATGCTAACGATTTATGCAATAAAAAAAACTGATTTTTTGAACTGTATAATCTGGTTGCCCCCCTTAATGCAGAAATGATATTGCACAGAAAAATGTCGGTAAGATAGGGATCGGATAAATTACACAATATAGATATATGGCCCTAAAATAAATTTTCAGAAAATTATTTGGCACCGGCTGGAACAAACATTCACTTACACATTTTCGATCTGCATAGAGATCCAAAATTTTGGCCAAATCCTCTCGTATTTGACCCAGATAGATTTTTACCCGAAAAGGTTCAAGATAGACATTCATTTTCATACATTCCATTTAGTGCTGGTCCTCGAAATTGTATAGGTAAGTCAGAATTTATATTTTATATATATTTTTTTAATGGTTTTTGATCAAATTTCTAACCACAAAATTCGATTTCTTCATTTCACTCAATAAATATTACAACTAGATAATTTTTCTGTCGATAGTGGTACTCATTTTTCAAATACAAAAGAATATAATACAAAGAGAATGAATTTTAAGGTATATAACATGAACCCAACACCCTTAATTAATAGTAATTTTAAAATGAATGCTGAAAATTAAATAACAGGTCAAAAATTTGCGATGCTGGAAATAAAAGCTCTCGTGGCCCATATACTTTACCATTTTGATATGGAAGCGATTGACGAGTCACAAAATGTTATTCTACTTCAAGATATAACTATGCGACCTGGTCAACCACTTCATGTAAAATTTACAACGAGAAATGTGTAATAGGATTAAAATGTATTATATTTAACTTATTTATTTATAAATTAGATAATTATTTATTAGTTGAATGATATTTCTTATTTAATGTAGAATATTGAATAAATTTAAATGATTGTAAATTCTTTTTTTAAAATTTCTCATTCATCATTTATCCGATTCCCACTTTATCGAAATTTGAAATTATGGAAAATTCTTAAAAATTTGTTATGTATTTTTTGGCATTCCCCTCCCTAGTAGCAAGATAACTGCAGACTGTCGCTAGCTGGGCGTTAGAAAATAAGTATCTTTTTGCAGCCTGGCGCCCGGCTGGTTGCGCTTTAGCGTGCTGTTCTGGCATTATAGTCTGGTATAGCAGATCATGGCCCAGACTGGTCACGACTCACGATATATTATACACTACTGTCAGAAATTGTCAGTACGCCTGTTTTTTAGCAGTTTTTGTCTTCTTCTTTGTATTCGCATTGGCTTGGTGTATGCTATTAAAGCTTTGCACATACGGCCATGATCAGGCGGATTTGTATTTAACGTAAAGTACGTAGCTAGCGTAAGCCCTCTCCTCCTTCGCGCCATCTGGAACAAAGTTGAAAAGGCTCCCGGCCAGCGGGGCAACAGACTGGGAAACCAGTCTATTGCCCCAGGGTGGTGGGACAAAATACGAGAAGAAGCGAGGTCGGTCCGGCCTCTCCCTCTGATGGAAGGAGAGGCCCGACCGAGCCCGCCATTCCCCGCACCACATGAAATCCAATAGGAACTCCGGGTTTCCCACCCCCATAGGGTAGCAGCAAATGCTATTGGTCCAATTGGACCAACACGCGTGGATAGTAAATTTGAAAGTACTACCTACTAACTGCTACTACCTAGTCGCTCATGAACACGCGACGCACACAGACACTACGCTTTGAGCAACATTTTTCCGCCCTGTCCGCCCTGGTCAGGCCCTGTTCACTCTGATAGGAAAAATGAAGAATTATGATTATTATTTTCAGCGTAGTACAATGGCCGGCCAACT
>JAUEJJ010000032.1:2657191-2669749 GCA_032164275.1 Synergus coniferae
TGGAAATAAATTTTCGGGAATTTTTAATGTCGGGAACTTTAATTTCGGAAGTATTTAACTTCCGGAATTCTAAATTTCGGTAATATTAATTATTTTCTTTCGGGAGTTTTTTTCAACTTCGAGAATTTTGAATTTCGATGGTTTTCAATTTCAGGAATATTAAATTTCGGTAAATTTACGTGATACCTTTTCAATTGTCCATAAACTTCCCAATGATTTTTTTTTAAATTACATACACACTTCAAAATCCGAACACGAGATTTTATTGCTAGGTCCAGATGACCCAATATTTATGCTACGGATTGTAAATATCATGAATCGAAGAAATCTCTGGAGTCCTGAATAAAAAATCGTGCCTTTCATTTAGTCTCGAAGAGGCGAAATAAGAGAAATCCAAAACAAATGAACTCGAATTACCTGAGGGGGGGGTGAGACTTGGCAAAATGCTTTCAATTTTCTACGATTTCGGGAAGAGAAGGAAAGCAAGAAAAAGAAACACGATAAGAAGGAAAGACTAGAGAAGTTACGATAGAGACAAGGAAAGGAAAGCTAAGTCAAGGCGGGAAACGCGAGAACCAAAAGGCCTCGGATTTAAAAGAGAATGAAAAAAAGTCGAAAAAACGAATTTATGGAAAAGACTGGTAGGCAGACAGGCACGAACCTGTCGAAGGGCAGGCGCGCAATTTTCACTGTCGCCCGCAAATTGACGTCCAGCATGTCAACATGCAGGTTTCGATTTGCCTTGATCGATGGAGATAGAATAGAATAGAAAATAGTAGAACAGAATAAAATTGTATGAAAAACCGTGGCAGTAAAAAGGACCGACTCTCGTCTTCCGTGGAAGATGACGAGATCGCGATTCGCGACTGTTCGCGGCGGAGAAACGCCGAAGGACGCTGTTTTGTCGATAAGGGCACGTAAAAATAGAAATAACCCTGCACGCCATCCGAATCTAGGTCGAATGATCCTGCACCCCCTCAATAAAGACTTGTACTATTCGCAAAAAGCGCGAAATCCTGGTTGCAAGTTTAGAAAATTCCCGGCGGAACTCCCGAGGACCGAGAGACCTGTCTCCACAGGCAAAGTTTGCCAGGCACTTTTTACACTTACCTAGTTTTTGTTCACCAGCGAACGCACTTTTCGAATGAAGAAACTAAGAAACGGGCCGGAATTGCTTCCCCTCGCGATTTCACAAAGATGCACAAAGTCGAAGCGATTTACTCAGTGATTTTTTGGCACGTCTGCCGACACCGAAAAATTCGTTGATTATTAAGTTGAAGATCGGCCCGTACCACTAGGAGAGTTGCGAGTCGCTGATTGGTTGAGAGTCAGGAACTTCTATCAGCAACTTCTATCGACCCAGAATGCCTTGCGAGTGGCAACTGTTTCCCGCGCGTGACTCGATTCGATTTCGTGCAATCGTATTATTATTATTTTTATATTCTGCGGCTTTTTATCGTTTCTACTAGAATAGTGATGTGCTTTCACACACAATCTTGATAAGTGATGGACTTGTTATAAATATGGGCGGATTCGATTTTATGAAACGAGGAAAAATGAGATTTCAGGCAGAATGTTCGAGCAAAGATGTTCCAGCAAGAATTATAAGTTACTGCAAGTTACTGTAAGTTATAAACGTTAAAAACGGATTTGTATGTTGGCGAAATAAATTGTAGTTATTCATTAATGAATTGTAGATTTACGATATTTAAAAAAGACTTTTTCTTTGTTATTTTACAACTCTTCAGTTAATGTAATTGCAATAATTTTTAAAACATTTATGGAACTGTTTATCGTCAGTCGGTAATGCAGGTCATCTTACTCATTTTTTAACTATTTTTCAATCTTTTCAATCAAAATCTAATATCAGCTAATATTGTCGTACATCAGATTTTACGAATTCAAAATTATGCTTAACAATTAAACAGAATCCAAAAGATTTTAAAAGAATTTATAAGAAAATTCAAGCAATTTTAAAATGAGGGCGACTGAAAATTCTCAAAAAATAAAATTCCCGACACTGTAAATTCTTAAATAAATAATTACCGAAAATTCTCGACCGAAAATTTTGGACATCATAAAATTGCTGATACTGTAAACTTCACGAAAAGATCTTTAATAATGTTTGAAAAATATTTTGAAAATATAGAATAATTAAAAAATGTTCTTTAATCATTATTTAATTTATTTAAATATTAAAATAATTTTTTTCGAGAATTTTCCATTGTCGGAAATTTTGCAGTGTCAGGAATTTTATATTGACCACAATTTTCTATCGGAAATTTTCCAGTATCCGGAATTTTTAATTTCGGGAATTTTATATGGCAATTTTGTAAGTTTGTAAGGTTTGTAATATCCGGATTTTTATTTTTCGGTAATTTTTTATTCGGAAATTTTACAGTGTCGGGAATTTTATTTTTCGGAAATTTTCAATGGTCCCATTAATTAAAAATTTTTTTTAAAATTATTCTGTTAATCTTTTAATTATTAATTTTTTTTTTTTCGGGAATTTTCCATTGTCGGGAACTTTACAGTGTTGGGAATTTTTATTTTCTGATTTTAATTTTTTAATTTTCAGATTTTAATTTTTTTGCAGGTTCTGCACGTTCTGCAACAACCCTGTGATTTTCGAAAAATCAAAAAATGTTACAAAAATGACACTTTCAGTTCAATTTAAAAAGTTTTACTTTACTAATAAACAATAATATACAAATAAGTCGTGAAGAGAATTGATTTTTAGATTCAAAAATTTGTTTGCACAATACGTCGAATTACAAAATCTCTCATTCCGTTAAATAATTATTCTGACTCTCATAAGGTGCACAAATTTATGAAAAAATATCTTCCACTAAAACCTCTTTTAAAACAGAAAAGAAAATGGCTTCAGAAATCGCCAAATCCAAATCAAATACTCTCATCATTAAATCTATTGTTTTTTTATAGTTTCACAAAACACTCACGAAACTTTTTTGACTGTGAAAAATCTAGTAAAAACAGCTACACACCAAATGCAGTACCAAATATGATAACCCTATAAATAAACAATTAAACCTTACTTCGCTCAAATTAAGAACGAACTCGATTATTATTGTACTCGATTATTATTCTATATTGAAAAAATCCTCTAAAATTTGTTTGGTTCGTTCAAAACTTTAAAAGCAAAAAATCTCTCCTTTTTATATATATATATTTTCCCTCAATGTAATAAATTATAAAGTCTTATTCCAGATTTAAGAAAAAAACCAGACAAATTTTTGGAGGAAAATTCTCATTTACTCTCTCAACGAAGCACTTTGGGTCCCGATCAAATTGAAAAACGTTCTCGATGTGTCTTAAGGGTATTTTGGATCCAAGTTCTAATCTCAAAATTCGACCTCATTTTGCTAATTAAATATTAAAATTACATATCTTTTCGCTCTGTAGATGGAAGTTTTTTTAAAAAAATTGTAATTTAATTATTGTATTAAAAAAAGCAAGTACCGTTATAAAGCGAAAAAATACTCAATTATAAAATTCGTTAAATAAAATGAAGAGATCGAAATTTGAGGCTAGAACTTGGATCCAACGCCCTTAATAAATATATAATAATTAAAACCCATCGAGTCTGCGAGGAATGTTCGCGTCATGAAATAACTTCGCACCTTATTGATCAGAAACAAAAATTCATTTTTATACATTTCTCGTTCACACATTCGAAAGATCGAAGTTTCTATTAAGGGTATTGGATTTGAGTTCTACCCCCAAAATTTAATTTCCTCATATTACTCGGCAAATATTAGAATGAAGTACCTTTTCGCTCTGTACACGTAATCTTTTTCGAAATATAAATAAGGCTACAGAGCGAAAAAAACTTGACTTTTAATACTTTTTACACAAAACGAAGAATTCGGAATCTAAACTCAAAATTCGATTTTTTCATTTTACAAATAAAGTATTAAAACTAGGTAATTTTTTTCTCTCTGTACCCATAATTACATTTAAAAAATCAGTACCGCTACAGAGCGAAAAAATATGTACTTACAATATTTCTTGAGTAAAATGAGGAAATCGAATTTTGAGGATAGAACTTGGTTCCACACCCTTAACATCGTGATACAATTATCTTTTATGGGGTGATGTCCAGACTGATTATGCATGATAGTCCGAAGTCTCGACTATTTCAACAGTTATCGTTGTTACGGAATAAAGCCTCTGGTACCGCGTTTATGCACTTTAATAAATGACAGTCACGTGACTAGTCGGGATTCGACAGGAAGCGTTTCGATTCGAAACGTCCTAGTTGTTCATTTCCTGGCTTGCAGTGCATTCGAGAGCCAATCCATTGCAGGATCGAGACCTTCGCCTTTCTTCGCTGAGGTTTTGAAAATTTGGAAGGTTCTGTTTTTTAGAGCGTCGAGACCTAAGGCTTGATGAACTTCTGCTACACTCAGGCAACCAGGCATGTCTTGTTTGTTCGCTAAGACAACCAGGATTGCATTCTGCAATTCATCCTCCTGAAAAAAAATCAGAGATTATATTTAGTATTTTATTTTTTTAATTTTTTAATTTTTAGGTACTTTAAAACGTTCAAATGAACGAAATTCTTTTTCCCAATTCTATTTTATCCAGAAATATAAAATAAACTAAAAATAAAAATAGACATTGCAAGTTTCTTTCATACAAAATTATTTTTAATGCAAATGAATTAATATTTAACACTGTGTCTAATTTAAAATGCAATCAATACAGAAATTCGTTGATTTAAATGTTCAGAACTTTAACCACATGAAAATTCAAATAACCTCATTTGAAAACTTGAAACTTTTAATAAATTTTCAATAGAAATTAAATTTTGGTATGATCATCAATTAAAAAAAAATATTACATACCCTCAACATGTAAAGGAGTTCGTCTTTTGATATGCCTATTCTATCTCTATCGGCGGAATCTACGACGTAAATAATTGCGTCTGTATTCGAGTAGTAGCACCTCCAGTATGGTCTGAAATAAAAAATTTAAATCGAAATTTATTTAAAAATTTAAATTAAAAAACTGTAATGAATTTTTGAAATCAGAAATGATCTTAGGTTATCCCAATCAGGTCCAAAATTTTGGGTTTTGGAAAATTAAAAATGTTCTATAGATAGGAACATTATTTTAATTGCTTATTTTTAAAATTATGTATTAAATTAGTAAATTCTAGCTGTTTTTGATTTACAACTATTTCGTATTTTCGGCACACCTAATTCGAAATATTGAAATATGGTATGAATTATAACATTTAAGTTTATATTAATAATTTTATCTTTATTTATAAAATTAGGACATTTTCTTCCTATTTTTGAGATTTATATTTATTAATAAGTATTGAATAAATTCATTGCTTTTTTACCTTATGCTAGTCTGTCCGCCAAGATCCCAGACTTGAAATTTTAAATTCTTGTATGTGACTTGTTCTACATTAAAACCTATCGTCGGAATTGTGGTCACGACTTCTCCAACCTGCAACCTATTTTAATAAAATTAAGAAAAGAATAATTAACGGAAAGTTTGATAAAAACATTTTTATTACTCTTTAATAAAAATCTAATTGTGTTTTATTATAGTAATATCGAGGATTAAAAGGGCGCACTGTAAAAAATCTGCGTAAATTTACAATAGGAATTAGGGATATAAAACACTAGTACTTTTTAGGGGAAATTTACAAAAAAAGAATAAATAAACCTGTAAATTTCGGAACATCTTTTTGACGAAAAACCAAAATTCGGAATTTGAAAAAATACAGAAAAAATAATTTCCGCAAAATGAAAATTTTCGAAAGTAGAATTCCCAAATAAAAACAATATTGCCGAAAATGTTTATTAACGAAATTTAAATAACACCGAAAATATTCATTAACGAAAATAGAAAATTAATGAAATTTCTAATTCCCAAAAATATAAAATATGGGAATATACAAATTCCTGAAAATTCAAATTCTCGAAAATAAAAAAAATGTTTGTTTTTTTAATATTCAAACTTTTTGTTTAAAACTTGTTTCAAAATTTCTACAGAATTTTTTATCTAAAATTCTTTTTAAAACTTTTGTTCAAATTTATCAACATTTTTGTTTCGTTAAATTTTTTTTTAATATTGCTTCAGTCTTTATTCAAAATTTCTCTTCAAAATTTTTGTTCAAAATGTTGAATAGAAATTTTATAAAAACTGGGTAAATTTTAGATACAAATTTTGATGAAATTTTGAAGAGAAATAAAAAAAAAATTAAACACAAATTTTGAGAATTTGAAATTCTGGTCTATACTTTTGTCAATAAATATTTTCGGTATATTTATATTTCATTGATAAACATTTACGGTAATATTATTTTCATGCCGAAATTTGAAATATTGAGAACTTTCTTTTTTCGGAGGGACGACTGAAAACTTCCGAATAAATAATTACGGAAAAATAAAATTCCCGTCACTTGAGACTTCACAACAGTTTATAAAATTTCCAGACACTGGAAATTCCCAACTGAAAATTGGGACGACTGAAAGTTCCCGATAAATAAAATTCCTGAAAATGGGAAATTCCTGTAAAGATCTCTAAAGTTGTTTGAAAATTTGTTTAAAAACAGAATAATAACAATATTTTTAAAAAATTATTATTTAAAGTATTTATTTATTTATTAAAATAACTTTTTCGGGTATTTTATAGTGTAGGGAATTTTAGTGTCGAAAAATTTATATTGCTGTCAACTTTCGGTCGGAAATTTTCCAATATTGGAAATTTTATACAATCTTATAACGCAGGGACTATTATTTTGCGATAATTATTTATTCGGGAATTTTAAAATGTAGGGAAGTTTATTTTTAGGGTATTTTCAATTGTCCTCGAAAGTTGACATTATAAAATTCCCGACAATGGAAAATTCCGAAAAAAGATATTTTAATACATAAATAATTTAAGTATTTAACAAATGTTAAATATTATGTTTTTAAAATATTTTTCAAACATTTTTGAGATCTTTTCGGGAATTTTTTTCTGTCGAGAATTTTATATTGTCAGCAATTTTATGCCGGGTTTTTTTTATTTTTCTGTAATTAATTGTGCCGCAATTTTATAGTATCGGGAATTTTATTTTTCTGTAATTTTCAGTTGTCCCTTTTTGGAATTTGGATTTTCGGCAATTATACTTTTAGTACTTTTTCACATTCGGGATTTTGGATTTTTCGGTAAAAAGGTGTCCCTAAATTAAAATCAAACTCATTATAAAATTTATAATTAAATGCTTAATTAGTAAAACGGATCGATCATCCTTTTGACATTACAAAATTTCTTAATTCATAAAATCTAACCTAAAAGTTTCTAAGGGCTAAATCCTCAATTCCTTAAAAACTATCCAAAAAAACTAGTAAAAAAAAAAAACTTATCTTAGGAAACTATTTAGATCGGACACGTAAACTTATATTTCCTGATCTCTTATCAAGAACGAAAAGCAAGGAATTGGTTGACATAGATTCAAAATTCTGAAATTCCAACAAACCTGTACAAAATCGTCGTTTTCCCCGCTCCGTCCAAACCTAAGATTAAGATTCGCATTTCGCGACTGCCAATCAAATTGCGAAAATAACTAAACAAACCTCCTGGAAATAAATTATTTTATAGAAAATTGAAAAATCTGGTGAAAGTAAAAAAAGAGTTTGTCTCGTAAGCCGGTCTTTCGATTAAGCGAAAATGAAAAAGTAACTTACCCATTTTGAAAAGAATGTTATTTCCAAATCATAAATTACGGAAAATCGGGGGTTCGACACGGAAAACCGATCCAATTTCAAATTACTGTAATATTTTCTTATCAATTATTAAGTGGCGTTTATGTTCCTCAATTAACGCCATACGTGACAGATGAGAGAGATGATGCAAAACAAAGTATCTGACATCTGGCGGTAAATGTAAAAATGTCGTAATTCCAAACTACGCATGCGTCGCGGCTGAAATTGGCGCCTTATTTTAAATTATTAAAATACACAATACAGATCGCAAAAGGAATGATAATATTCACATATTAAAATTGAATTCTTCAAAGAAAAAAGTATTTTACTATATTTATTATGCATTTGACCTTTGAAACCAGAAATAATCATTTTTTTAAAAGCATAAAACCATATTATACTGTTTAGAACAATGAAAATAATCGTATGTACACATTCTATTGTAAATATGTCGACCCAACCCTGATTCCCTAAGATTCTAATGAAAACCAGAGTTGGGTCGTTTAGTTTAAAATGCAAAATAGAGGAAGGCGCAGGGTTGTGCAGTGACGTGTCACTCGAGGTTTTTTACGTACATTACACGGTTTTCTTAGGTAAATTACGTATTTTACTAAAAAAAAAAACCCATTCCATATGAATTTGGTGTTTTCGACGTATAATACCTAGTAAATTACAGTAAAAAACCATGTAACATTACGTTAGCCATAAATCAACAAAATTACCAAGAAATGAACTCGATGTGAAAAATTCATTTATATGACAAGGGGCAACCCTGGCAACACGGGCAACACTGTCAAGAAAAAACAACGCCGTTGAGCGGTTGCCGGTTGAGACTTGAGGCTGTACAAACTGTAAACAATTGATTTTATTTGATACGGTTGATTACAATAATAGATCCTAAGCTGATTCTAAGGAATTTTATTTCTTTAATGTGTACGAATTGATCAACACACAAATCAATCGGATTGATCAAAAGTTATTCAAGTTCTGGATGCCTTAATTTTTCTCAAACAAATACATTGTTGTGTGGAAAGAATATTTTGTAAGTGAGAGCTTAAAATTTATTTTTTTTCATTTTACTGAATATTATAGAATACGTATTTTTTCGCTACAACACAATACTTCTACTTTGAAAAAAGTAACATGTCCGAGAAAGCCGGGACGAATGGTCACCTTATTTTTGTTGATTAAAACGAGGAGATTGAATTTGGAGGTTTAAATTTTAAATTTTTGCTCTGTAGACATCATACTCTTTTTTTTTTTTTTTTAATAGAAGTATGATTATAATCGAAAAACGAATGATTTGAACATTGTTTACATAAAACGAATTCTAAACCTAATTTGAAACAATTCAAGCATCTCATTTCACCCAAAATGACAATGTGTTCAAATAAACTGATTCAAAGTAGGTTTTTTTTTTACTCTGTATGCATAATTTCATTTACTGACGCGGATCCGGAGTGGTGGAGGCAAGGCGACTTGACCTTTTGCCCCCAAAAAAGCCCTTACTTTAAATTTTCATATAAGGTAATCGACGTTTTTACGAAAGTGGAGGGGGTAGGGTAATTATTAGGTATGTCCCCCCCAAAGCCCTTCTCTGGATTCGCCTCTATTAATTTAAAAATCAAGTTCCGCTACAGAGTGAAAAATTATTTAATTATAATATTCTTTAAGGGCATGCAATACTTTTACATTGCAATTACCATAGGAGCAATTTAGTTTTTCCAACTTTACGTTCACAGTAACAAATATTTTTTACTAAATCTAGGCCATTTCACTGCAATGCCATTTCAAACATTTTTGTTGAGATACCTATTTGAAAATTTTTACAATTATTATAAAGTAAAAGCATTAAGGTACGTTTATCTGGTCCTAAATATTTACATTTATAAAAGTAATTAAAAAAATTTTTTTGTTTTAATAAAAATTTAGGACCAGATAAACGTACCTTCGGGTATTTACTTTAACTGTTTAAATTTTCAACTCAATATTCCAACAAATGTAGAAATAGCATTACAGAGAAAAAATGTCAGTGAAGTAGGGATTGAATAACCGAAATATTCTCTTAATACTTAATTATCTATCTGCCAATTATGTTCATCAGATAACACTTTTTTCCTTCGAAAATGAAACAAAAATTACTATAATATTATTAATAATTCACAGGTTCAGGAACAAAATGTCCGAAGAAAATAAAAATTTAAAAATCAATAATCCAAAGGATATTCAAGTCTGTTCAATAAATTTGATGTTTTACACTGCGAATCTCAGATTGACTGTCAACGATTACGATATTTTTCTTAAAGCTAAGAAAGACATCATTTCACCTGAATTTGTGGAGAACAAAGAAAAAAAATGGCATATTCAAATTGTTCCGGAGCCAAAAGCTGAGATTCTTATGGAGATATGGCTCAATAGAAATCATGTAGACGATATTTTTGTAGATGCTGTACTTAAAGTTGAAAATTTTGCTGGGACAGTAAAACACTTGCTTTCTTTTAAAAATGTCATGAAAAGTAATCGGATTAGGTGGCAAATTAATAGAGATGTTACTCAAGGTTTATTTTTGAATGAATCTGCTCCTATAAATTCTTTCATAATAGATGCACATGTTCGAGTTTACAATACGACTGAAACTATTTACAAAACACTCTCAACAAAACGCTTTAACTCGACAAATTTGAGCCAAGACATGTCTACATTTTTTCGCAATGACCAAAGTTTCTATGACGTTACAATTACCGCCCAGGGAAAAATATTTACAGCCCACAAAGCTATTCTTGCTGCCCGAAGTGAGGTTCTAGCTGCTATGCTTTCAAACGAAATGCTTGAAAAAATCAACTCCTCTATCGAAATTAAGGACTTTTCTGCTGACACGGTTGAAAAGATGCTCAATTTTATTTATACTGATGAAGTTGACGATCTGGATTTGAATGAATCAGCTGCAGAACTACTGGATGCCGCGGAACAATACAATTTGCAAAAACTGAAGGAAATGTGTATCGCAGCTATGAAAGTAAATCTTGCAGTAGAAAATGTTCTAAAAACGTTACAAGTGGCCGACGTATACTCGATCTCAGATTTGAAGAAAGTGGCTTTACATTTCTTGGTAGCACACCGTCATGTTATAAAAAATCAGGACGAATTTAAATCTTTGATTGCGGAGCGTCCACATCTTATGCTTGAATTTATTGATATTCAAGATAACATTCCGGAAAACTCAGATCCTTATGGTTGTTGATACAAAATGCTTATCTGAAAATTCGAACTCATTTTGTTTGTCAATTCATTTTTTATTTATTTGTCAATTTATTTGTTTAGTTTTATTTTTTATCTAATTAACTATTTTTTCACTTTGTGTTGGTACTAGTTTTTTAAATATAAGCTTATGCACATAATAAAAAAATGTTGCTTTTAATACTTCTTCAACTATACTTTTTGAATTATTATATAATAACAATTAATACATGTTTTTATTAAAATACATTAATACATTACATTCAAATTAATACATTTCATTACAAAATTTTAAAAATTATGTAGCTAGTTTAAGAAAAATTGTTTTTTTTTTTATAAGAAAACAAACATTTTTGCTATTAGAGTGTAAATACAAGAAAAGATAAACACTCCACGTGCATTTAAAACATCATCTGAGATTTAATGCGAGTATTTATCTTACGGAAACATCTATTAGAACAAATAAAATTTAAGAAGCAAGAGTCGTAAAGCTATTTAACTAAAGATAAAGATACTTTATAAAAGATGTACTTTAAGACAAGTTTTGCAATCTGTTTTCGTATTTAATACAGTAATTTAAGAAAATATTATTTCATCAGCTCAAAAATGCGAGAAAAAATTTACTTGAATCTTTTAATTCTTTGTGGAATTTTGTTCCAAGGAATTATTGAGACTTTCGCTGACGAGAATATTAGTAAGTGAAATTCTATCCCTATAAAAATATCTGGAATAAAGTAGCATCAGTAGCATTTATAAAATGATCTTTATTAAAGATTAATTTATCAAATTCTTGCAGGTGAATCATCAAATTTTCTCGTTCGACGACAAAAACGTGTAATTAGTTACGTGCCAGGTGAAGACACACCAGCATATATTGAAGATCATCCATATGTTGTACATATTAGAAGATTTGATCGTATTTCCTGCGTGGGCGCTATTCTATCGAATCGTGTTGTCGTCACCGCTGCTAAATGTGTTGAAGTTGGGGGAAGGGAAAACTACAAAGTTGTCTCTGCTTCAACACAGACATATCGTGGTGTATTTCACAATGTAACAGACATAAAAGTACATTGTGGCAACCATCCCTGCAGACCTTCGGATGGTATTGCCTTGCTCTTTGTTAATCCAGCTTTCGCGAATAGAATGCGCTCGCGCAAAATAGACCTACATGTAGGACCGTTACTACCAGGCATGGTTGGTGTTGTTAGTGGTTGGGGATACAACTGCAGAATTAACGACGCTGAGTGAGTTGTCAATATCCTATTGAATACACAAAACATATATCAATAGCCGCATGCAAAAAGGGACCTAAGTCCATTTTGATGAATTTGAGGAAAACGTAGAGAAATCTTTTTTCTTTTTCAAAATTTGCTTAACCATTACTAATACTAGACTCTTTAAGAAACCAGAGATATTTTAGTCTTACGTCAAATCATTTTTTAATTTTTATGTAAAATACACCATGGACTTAGGTCCCTTTTTGCAGCACATGAATGAATGTCACCTTTTGATGGGTTAATTGAATAATTCCTTTAATGTAATTTCATTTTTTAACAAATACTATATGTTCAAAAAAGTCCAATAAAAGGAG
>JAUEJJ010000032.1:2669849-2681390 GCA_032164275.1 Synergus coniferae
GAGTATACTTCTACCTCTTTTTCTCTCATTATGACACAACGCAAAACGCAATAGGACGCCACCCTATTCGAAAATTTTTTTTTTAAATTAAAGTAATTTCCAGCATTTTTCTCAAATTACGATGAAATAAATGAGCAAAAACAAATTGTCGGAATATTTTTATTCTTTGAAAATCGTCAGTTTTGATAACGCACTGTTGTATAAATTTTAGTTTTACCGTTTTCAATTTTATAGTTTTATTGAGTTGAATAAAGAAAAATTAATATATTTTCAGTTTAAAAATAAAGATTATTCTATATTCTTTTGAATGTGCGATTTTTTTCAAAATTGTTCCAAAAGTCCAAAACTAATTTATTTCTATTTCCTTCGGATTGAAATTCATTCGGAACCAATCCGAATCATCCCGATCTAATCTGAAGGAAGTTTTCAATCTAAATCAATCCGATGCACATTCAAAATCAATCCGAACCTTCAATCCAAATGAATCCGCTCAATCCGAATTAATCCGGACAATCCGAATTTTCGGATTAATTCGAATTAAAAGTTCTGATTGACCGGAATCATTCGGATTAATTCCGATTGGCCTGATTTATTCTAATTAATTCCGATTAAATATTTACATTTTTAAAAAAACTTAATACTTTTGTCTGATTTCGAGCATAAAGTTGATGAAACTGAATTCGCTCTTATGATAATATTACTGCCAAAGATACGTTTGATACAGCAAAACAAGTTTTAGAGTAAATACATTTTTTTCAAACTGGTAAAACAATTGAAGAAAATAATCAGATAATATTAAGAAATCAAGAACAATCAGTTGATTACTTGCAAAATAATACAAATTTATTCATTTCAGTTGTTTGTAAACTTATCGACAATAATACATTAGGTACAGACAGTTAATAAGGAATGCTAATATTGCCAGGCGTTTTCAAGGCTGTTGAATCTGCAGTTCTATCCTCAAAATTCGATTTCTTCGTTTTACTCAACGAATTTTAGAAATAAAGATTTTTGCTCTCTACAGCATCACTTTTTTTAAAACATAAGTATGCCTACAGAGCGATAAAATCTTTATTAAAATAAATTTTTCCAAACCCAAATTCTAATAAAAAAATATTAGTTTCCAATTTTACTCAATAGTTATTCGAATCTAATATCTTTTCGCTGTGCAGACGTACTGTTGTTTGAAATAGAAATTTGCCCAAACCCCCACCCCCAAAAAAAGAGCGTAAAAAAGTTTAAAGAATTTGAAATTTAACTACAAAATTTAAACGTTTCATTTTAGGTAAAATGTATTATATTAAAACTACACACTTTATTTTGTACATATGCATATACAGGGTGTGACAAAAGTCCCGGGACGGCTGCATATTTCCTCAGATACGATATTTTTCATGGATGGAAGGTCATTCTTGAAGTAACTTTCAATGAGGAATTAAGGTAACCATTATTTTGACTTTCAAATGACCTTGAATGTCATCTGCTAGGTCAAAATAATGATCACCATTGAGTTCCTCGTTCAGAATTAGCTAGAGTGATCTTCACCTTCCCAAAAAATATCTTGCCTGAAGAAATATCTAGCCGTTTAGATATCTAGATTTATCTAGATTTACTCTGAAGCTCAAATTAGATTTCCGACTTGGGTACATACCTGAATGTGAAATTTCCTGCTCTATCGATTGCCGATGTAAAAAAATGGGGTTTCTATTTAAAAAACAAAAGATAACCTTCAAATGACCTTGACGGTCATCTTCAAGGTTAAAATAAAAGTCACCATTGAATTCCTCGTTGAAAGTTACTTCAAGAATGACCTTCCTCTCCACGAACAATATCGTATCTGAGGAAATATCCAGCCAACCCGGGACTTTTGTGATACCCTGTATATTAAATATATATACATAAAATCAAGAATAGGACTTTTCAGGTGAGTATTTTTTATCAACAACCTTAAAGATCCAAGATCCGAGTTTTATGTAATGTTATCTTGAATATCAAAAAATTCCACAATAAGATGTGGACGCTCCGCAAACAAAGATTTAAATTCGTCCTGATTTTTTATAACATGACGGTTTGCAACCAAGAAACGTAAAGCCATTTCCTTCAAATCTGAGATCGAGTATAAATCGGCAACTTGTAGTGTTTTCAGAACATTTTCGACAGCAAGATTTTCATACATGACTGCAATACACATTTTCTTCAGCTTTTGCAAATTGTATTGTTCTGCGGCACCCAGTAATTCTGCAGCTGTCTCCTTCAAATACAGGTCGTCGACTTGATCAGTATAAATAAAGTTGAGCATCTTTTCAACCGTTTTAGGAGAAAGATCCTTTATTTCGATACAGGAATTGATTTTTTCAAGCATTACGTTTGAAAGCATAGCAGCAAAAACCTCACTTCGGGCGGCAAGAATAGCTTTGTGGGCTTTAAATGTTTTTCCCTGGGTGGTGATTGTAATGTCACAGAAACTTTGATCGTTGCGAAAAAATGTAGACATGTCTTGGCTCAAATTTTTCGAGTCGAAGTGTTTTGTTGAGAGTGCCTTGTAAATGATGGTTTCAGTCGTATCAGAAACTCGAATAATTGTAGTTAGTATCAAAGAATTCTTAGAAGCAGGTTCTTTAGAAAAAAAATGTTGAGAGAGACTTTCTTCCTGAAGTGTCCATTTAATGTTTTTGGCATTGGGTACAATATCTTTAAAAATAAGAAGACGAATTATTTCCCCAGAAAAATTTTCAAGAGTCAGCGAAGCATCCACAAAAATTTGGTCTTCAGTATTCCTGCTGAACGTAATCCAAACAGTTTCGTCACCAGGATAAATTTTAATAAGCCATTTTCGTTTTTTATTCTCCACAGGAATTTCAGGAAATTCAGGTGAAGTAATTTCATTCTTACTTTTACTAAGAACATTGTAATTGTTGATAGTCCATCTGAGACTTGCAGTGCGAAATTTTAGATTTGTGGAACAGTAGGCTTGAACATCCTTCAGACTATTGATTTTGAAATTTCTTTTCTCTTCAGACATTTTTTTGACCTACCTGTAAATTAATAATATTAATTCGGATCAAAGTTGTAAGGCTCACAATTCAATTTCTTCATTTAATTTTGTAAGTACAATAGTTAAATATTTTGTTGCTCTGTAGCGGTACTTGTTTTTCAAATATAATCATACGTACCGAATGAAAGAACAATCAATTTGAATACTTTTTGTGTAAAACGAAACAATTGAATTTTCAGGTTTTTTTGCACTTTTCGTTTTATGCAAAAAGTATTCAAATTAAATCGTTTTTCTTTCTACAGGGTGTCATAAAAGTCCCGGGGCGGCTGAGTATTTCCCCAGGTAAAACATTTTTCAGGGAGGTCAAGATCATTCTTGAAGTAACTTTCAACGAGGAATTCAATAGTGACCATTATTTTGATCTCGACGATGACTCAACGTTTTTTCAAGGTCAGCTTTTGTTTTTTTAAATGAAAACCACCTTTTTTAAATCGGTAATCGAAAGAGCGGGAAACTACGTTTAAATATATACCCAGGTCGTAAATAAAAATTTTTAAAAATTAAATTTTAAATAAAAAACAAAAGTTGACATTGAAAAGACCTTGGAAGGTCAAAAGTGAATTCCTTGTTAAAAGTAACTTCAAGAATAACGCTGACGTTTGTGACACCCTGTATATCTAATTAAATTTAATAATAGTTGTTGAGTAAAACGAGAATTATTAAAAGCTCAACCCAACATTATTAATTATTCAATTTAAGGAATTTGGATCCAAATTCAAACCTCAAAATTATATTTCTCCGTTTTAATCAACAATTACGTTAGAATTTGATATATTTTCGTTCTGTATAGTAATATTTTTTTGAAACAGAAATGTGCCTATCCTTCGCGAAATTTTCAGATTGAAATTCACTTTGAACCAATCTGAAATTTTATACGAATATTACGAATCATTCTGGAATTTGTATCCGAAATAAATACATAGTTGCATTTCCATCTAATTCTAATCCGAAGGAAGTTTTCAATCCAAAATCAGTCCGATCAATCAGATTTTATCCAAAGTTATATGAGTATTCCAGAGATATAATTTTGAAATTCGAACTTAGATTTAACCGATTTAACTCTCTATGAAGAACTGTTGAAGTTCTAACCTCAAAATTTAATCTAGCTTTTTTCAATAATTTAGTTTAAGCTCTAAATGCACAATACGTAGTTCTATAACTTGTAGAATAAAATTAAATTTTGCAGAAGTCTCACCTTTAAAATCTGCGTTAAGCTTTCGACAGGTTTCGAAATATAAAAATTCGAACGAATTTTAATTATCGAGATACTTAAATCAAATAACGCATTCCGGATGCATGATTCAATGGGACGATGATTCGGATTGGTTCAGATCAAAATGTATTTTAATCCGAGGGAAGCTTCCGCTGGGGAGTGGGGGGAAAAATACCGGTAAATCAAGAGTCCGGGTAATACTTTGTATAACTACGGGCCTGAATCCTGAATTGCATCAACTGATCAACTCAGCTGATTTCCGTGTTTACGAGATATATGCCACTTTAATGTCAACGTGCTTTTAGTAAAATTTCTTCTGCTTAATTTATCAGTATTTTAAGTGTTTATTGTTTGATCTAATTTAATTTTCGTTTAAAAGATGTTTAATTGAAGCCCAAATCTTTAATAGGATATCATCAAGATATAATGAAAGTGTGTAAATTAAAAATTTATTATCAGTGATAAAAATACGAGTGAAAGCAAAAATATCAGTAAAGTAAACTGATAAAGTAAAGGCATGTTCCGAACGAGTCAGTTTATTATCTCTTTTAATTCACCTTCTTTTCACAGGTAAAATTATTCAAATATTCAATAATAAAGTTTTTTAAATTAGTATAGCTGGCAAATTATCACTTAAAAATTTAAAGATAAATTTTTTGAAACTTAAAAAAAAATAGTTAATTGACATTTATTTGTACTATTATTTGATCTTGGAAGAAGCAATTTGAATTTCGCGCGCAAACATACTATGGACTTTGAAATCAAATGAGCTTCTGTTATTGCGCCGTGGTGCCTAAAATTCAAAAAATAACTTTGTGGAAGGAAAATTAATCTCTGTCTACTAATTATTTATTTAATTATTTAGAATTCTGCAAAGTTGCATCCGCACAATGTCAAGTCGTTTGGTGGCAGTTTGTCAAATGAGAGCAGTGGAAAACAAGGAAAAGAATTTTGAAGTTGTTCGTGATCTGGTCATTGAAGCAAAACGGAGAAATGCTGCTGTAAGCTTTTTATGCTTTTTATCATTTTTATTTTAGTCCTTGTTGGTATTGAAAAATATATTTTTTTTTTATAAATGTAAATTTTAGGAGAATTTTTGGTCAAAAATTTTTTGGAAATATTGAAGATAAATTTTGCAACACATTTTTAATAAAATCAGAGAGATAAAATCTTTTAAAAGAAATTATGAACAAAATTTTGAACATTTCTTGAAAAAAAATTTTGTACATTTAAGAAAAATTGTTTTTTAATATTTCGAATTTTCGGGTATTTGAAATTTTCAGAAATTTAAATCTTAGAGTGTTTGAAATTTTTGAGAATTTGAATTTGCGAGATTTTAAAAATTTGGGTATTTTTTATTTTGGGAAAAATGAACTTTCGGGAATTTTAAATTTTAGTAATTTTTCGTTATTTTTTCATATTTGGGATTTTGGTTTTTCAATAAAAAGATTTTGCCCCATTTTTTTGTGAATGATTATGAAAATCGTAATTAATTAATTTATTTATTTATAAGTTAGTAAAATAATCTTTATACAAAAATAAATCTTTAACATTTTTATAAAACTAAATTAATTTTTTCCAGATTGCTTTTCTTCCCGAAGCTTGTGATTATCTGGCCGACAACAAAAAAGATATTGTTGCGTTTGCTGACACTTTAGAAGGAAATATAGTAAAAAGATATAAAGAACTTGCAGCAGAAGAAAAAATCTGGTTATCGCTCGGGGGAATTCACGAAGTAGTAATACAAAATTCCGCGACTTGTTTTCATTTGTGAGAGTAGAATTTGTAAATTAAGGGTCTTGGACAGAAATTTCAATCTGAATATTCTATTTCTTTAGTTTACTGAACAAATATTGTATAATTATATATTTTTTCTCTCTGTAGACGTACTCTGCATTTTTAAAATAGAAGCATGCGTACAAAGCGAAAAAATTCGTAGTTTTAATATTTGTTTCGTAAAATGAAGATTTCCTTTTTGAACTTAAATTTCGAATTCTTCATTTTAAGCAATAATAATTAAAAGCAAACATTTTTTTTGCTCTGTAATCTCACTTGTATTTTAAAATAGAGTAGCGCTGTAAAGAGAAAAATTTCTATTTCTAATATTCTTTGAGTAAAATGAAAAAATTCAATTTTGAGTTGAGTCCAACACCCGTAAAATTTTCTTGTAATGTTAAATTTTTTTTAAGTTTAAAAGTTGTATAAAAAATCTGATATCCTTTGTAGAAGGGATTGATATTATTTTTGAATTTATTTATAAATTTTCAAAATATTGTGTTTTTAAATTTATACTTTATTTTTATCGTTAAACCCTTTTTATTTTAGGCCTGTGAAAATTCCGAAAAGGTTTTTAATTCTCACCTTATGATAAACGATGAAGGTGAAATTGTCTCAATATACAGAAAAATACATTTGTTTGATATGGACAACAAAGAAACCGGGGTTCGATTAATGGAATCTGATTATGCAATGAAGGGCACAAAAATCGAATGTCCAGTTTTGACCCCTGTTGGAGAAATTGGACTCAGCATCGTATCCTTGAATAAAAATAATTTTATTTAGGTACCTAATATATTTTTTTAACAGGAGAAATTTCCAGTACCATTGAAAAAATCAAAATTAAGGGTGTTAATATATAACTGTGGTTAAAAAATGTTTACTTTTAAAACTTTTTCTGTAAAACGAAGAACACGTTTAACTGCAAAATGCAAGCTCTTCATTTTACGCAAAAAGTATTAGAGCTCTAATGCAAAATTTGATTTCTTCGTTTTACATGAAAAATATTAATTTTAAATAATTTTCCCCTCTGTAGCGCTATTCACCATTTAAATAGAAATATGCATACAGAGCGAAGAAATATCTAGTTATAATATTCTTTGAGTAAAATGTGTAAATAGTTTAGAATTAGTATCCAACGCCCTTAATTTTTTTATAGTAGTTTTTACTGAGAAGATGAAATTTATTAGTACTTGACAATTTCTTAGTGTTACGATATGAGATTTCCGGAACTGGCTTTGTGCCTCCGCAACATGGGTGCCAAAATTTTGACCTACCCTTCAGCTTTTACCTACCAAACTGGTGCAGCTCATTGGGAGGTATTACTCAGAGCTAGAGCGATAGAATCTCAATGCTATGTTATAGCAGCAGCTCAAACAGGCATTCATAATAAGAAAAGAGTTAGCTGGGGTCACGCTATGGTATAATTTAATTTTGTATTATTTTTATTTTTGTTTTTTTAATTTTTTATTATAGAAAATAGAGAAAACGGGTCATATAGCACAAAAGTAAACGAATAAATCAATATAAATAAATTTAAAGATAAATTTTTACTACCGACACTACTGTTCGAAATTTAATTTTTAAGACAACGAATTTTTCATATTTAAAAAAAATTGGTAGGGTTTACTAAAGTTTATTTTAAAAAACAGTATGAAATCTCTTAAAATTCCGTGAAGTCGCTGAAAATTCATTTAAAATGTTTTTTGATATCTTAAAATTTCACCAGAACCCTTAAAATCTTGAGACATCTTTTGATACCTTTTAAAATTCCACAACATTCTTTAAAATATCTAAAGAAAAAAATCTTTTAAAATTCGTTGAACAGATTTTTCAAATTTCTTATAATTCCCACAAAAAACTTTTTTTTCAAATCTGAATTACTGAAATACTTCAAAATTAATTTTAAAACTCTTTAAATATTTTTAACTTCTTCAAAAATCTCTTGAGGTCTATTCAATTTCCTGACAACCTTTAAAATTCCTTTTAAAAAATGTTTAAATCCCTTTAAACTTATTTATAAAATCCTCTGCAATCTGAAAATTCCTTAAAAATCTTTTGGCATCTTTAAAACCTTTAAAATTCTTTAAAATCGTCTGTTATCTTTTAAAATTACAGAAAATCTTTCGAAATCATTTAACTTATACAACTCCTAAAATTCCTGTAAAAAAATTTTAAATCTCCTTAAACTCCATAAAATCCTTTAAAATTAATTAAAAACCTCATGTGATGACTTAGAATCCTTAGAAATGTTTTGGTATCGCTTAAAATCTTTTGAAATCCGGTGTGGACTTAAAATTTGATTTTAAATTTCTAAGATTCCCTTTCTCCACAAATCACAAAATTTTACTTGTTTCAGATTGTAGACCCCTGGGGTTCGGTAATAGCGCAATGTTCCGAAGGAACTGGAATAGCAATAGCATCAATCGACCTCGACTTGCTCGACCAAATTCGTAAAAACATGCCAGTTGTAAACCACCGTCGCACGGACATTTATCCGGAAATAAAACCTCTAAACTCTTGAAGTAATTGTTGGATTTATTAACAACTTGAAATAGGAAACATTGAACTTATTATAATATTATGTATTTTAATTTTGTAATAACCTGCCTATATTTTTAAAAATATATTTAAGAAACGCTAAAGTGTTTCACAATACTTAGAAATTACAGCAAATAGTTGCTCTCTAATTTAATTTTTTATACTGTATTATGCAAAATTGTTGATATCTGATATTCACGGAAAATTGTGTTCCGTAGACTAGTAGTGGAAAAACTTTCAACAAACCCTCCACAGTTGAGAAGTCTTTCAGAAAAAGTATTCCGAACTTCTATAAAGACTGAAGAGCTTGCAACTTGTTTTTCTCCACTCTCTTCTTTATTGTACTTGTCTTTATTTTAAAGAAGCAAGCTTTCGGTGCTTTCATGTGGCTTTACTTTGGTAATAGGAACTCTCCTCTTGATTTTTGAGGCCAATCAGAGATGTGTCGACTCCATTGAGAGCCCAATTGTGGTCGCAAATTTCAAGGGCCTCCCACTCAGCTTTGAAAGCGGCCTTGGGATCTGGAGGCATCGACATCGCAGACATTGAGACTTGGTCTTGCAATTGTCTCGTCGAATCCGCTGCGTTGTTCTCTCCTAGTACTAGAGTGTAAATTGACCTCAACCCGAAGACATTTAGGAAATACCAGGATACCGAGGAGACCCAGGCAGCATCCAGGGTTGTCAATTCTATTCCACGCTGCAGCATTGGCTTGAAACGCAGAGTTAGTGGAAATGGTACTTTCGCTAAAAAAAGAAATTTGTATTTTTTAATATAAGATTTCATCGAGGGGTTGATTTAAAAGATTTCAATTCTTTTTTAAATTGAGAGAAATTTTAAGAGATATCAAAAGATTTCTAAGAATTTGAAGGTATTAAAAGGCTTTTATAAATAAATTTTAAGGGAATTTCATATAATTCCAAATGATTTTAATTGATTTTAAAGGATACTAAAAGTTTTTAAAGAATTTTAAAGGATCTTTAGGGATTTTAAGATATTAAAAGACTTTTAAATGAATATCAAGGGATTTCAAGGAATTATAAGAGATTTCGTGGGATTTAAAAAGATTTCAAGAACTTTAAAGGATATTAAAGGATTTCTATGAATTTTCAAGGATTTAATAGAATTTGAAAGAATTACAAAACTTTTTTTCCAGGAATTTTAAACGTGAAAAGTCTTTTTAAATGGATTTTAAGGGTTCCTAAAGATTTTTAAAAATTTAAAGAGATTTCGTGGAAGTTAAAAATATCAAAAGATTAAAAAAAATAATAATAATTTTGAGGAATTTCATGGAGTTTTAAGAAATCTATTTGAATTTTAAAACATACCAAAAGATTTTTATGAATTTGGAGATTTTGTTTTAATAATTTTAAAGGATTACGTGGAATCTTAAGAACTATAAGAGCTGATAAGGGATTTCATTTAATTTAAAAAGATTTACAATTTTTCTTTAGAACACTTCAAAGGTTTTGAAGGATTTTAAAGAATATAAAGAGATTTCGTGTAAATTAAAAGCATCAAAAGATTTTAAAAAATTAATTTTGAAGGATTTTATTTAATTATAAATATTTTAATAGCTAAAGGTTTTTGGTTTTAAACATTTAAAGAGTTTTAGGAGTCTTTAAAAGATACTAAAAGATTTTTATGAATTTTAAAGGGTTTAATTAAATTTTGAAGAATACAAAAAGATTTCTAAGAATTTTATGAGATTTCGTGCAATTTGAAGATATAAAAAGTTTCTTTAAATAGATTTTAAGGAAATTTGTATAATTTTAGATTAAAATTTTTTTAAATTAATCGTAAGGATTCCAAAGATTTTAAAAAATTTAAACAGATTTTTGTGAAAGTTAAAAATGTCAAGATTAAAAAAAATTATTTTGAATAATTTCATAGAAATTTAAGAAATCTGCTTGAATTTTAAAAGATTTCAAAGTTTTTGTTCTAATAATTTGTAAATGTAGTCGTGGAATATAAAGAACCTCAATGGGTTTTTTTTTTTGGAAATTGTAAGGAATTGCGTGGAATTTTAAGATAAAAGAGATTTAAAATTAATTTAAAAGAATTTCATGGACTTTTAAAAAATTTAAAGGTTCTTTTTAGAGTTTGTAAAGACTGTCGTGGAATATAAATAAGGATCTAAAAGAATTTTTAGGGCCGGATAATATATTTCTCTACTTAAAATTGAAAAATATCCTGAACAAAAAATAAATTCTTTTTCATTTTCAGCTTTCCAGGTTCAGTTACGAATAGAAGCAACATACTTGTAACAAATCCAGAAAACATCCAGTTGATCCATCCGCCAATGACAACCATCGGAAGGACGTTGGTGACATTTCCCTTCAACATGTCCGTCATCATGCTAGGGTCAGTCATCGGATTTTGGGAAACCGGGGCTCGCTTCTGTGTTTTGAAGTATCCCGTTTCTTCATTATTGAAGTACTGCTTCCTCGTTTTGAAGCCGTATTTGGAAATGTAGTGGCCGTTCTCTCTCAGCAATCTCGAACGCATCATTACTTGGCTGAAGTGTAAAAATCAAAGGATGTTAAAAAATGGTCAATATTTTCCCAAAAAAAGAAAATATTTCTTGAAGATTTTCCAGGGAAACAAAAAACTTGAAATTTCAATAAACTGAAGCAGGTAAAGTACAGAATTTGGCTCAAAGCAATAAAAAGTTTCATCTCCAATCCAAGTCAATATAATTTCAATGAAACTTCAATAAGTTGAAACCAAAGAAATCAGAAAAAATAGAAAGCATAAAGTTTCACAGTTAAAATAAGGTGTAAAAAATCGTTAATCTCAGAGTTTTGGAAAAAATCGCTAATATGTATTATTATTTTTTGTAATCTTCATAATATGCCCAATTAAAAAAAAACGGATGGGATTTTTATATTTAATGTTTTTCTAGAAGGAAACAAAATATTGACAATAATAATAATAATAATAATAATAATAATAA
>JAUEJJ010000032.1:2689381-2709124 GCA_032164275.1 Synergus coniferae
TATCTGGTAATATCACCCTATTGTTGTATTAATTGTTAGTTGGTTGCCGATTGTAAACATTTTTTATATTACTTTTGTGAATTTATGGTGAATTTGCATTCCTGCTTGGTGGCTTAATTGCCATGCTAGTTTATATTGTTTCGTAAATTTTAAATGCTTCGTCCCATCTCTTCGAAACTTATTGACTTATAGAAGATGTCTGAAACGCAAAAACTGTCGGAAAATGATTTTCAAGAGTCTTCAACAAAGAAAAGATTGAAAAGTGAGAAAAAAGAGGAAAACTTGAAAGTCAAAACTGAGAATGTAGAGACTTCGAACCATAAACTAGTGGAAAATCAAAATCAGACTCAAGACTTGTGGCACTTGAGTTACTTTGTTGCGCAATATGCCGGGCAACCTTTTTGCCTCGTTTGTAAAAAAATTCTCACTGCAACTGAAAAATCTGATATCGAGCGACATTATATGGCTTGTCACGAAAAAGAGTTTAGAGGCTGCTATGTCGAAGATAAAATTGCTATTTTGAAAAAAATACAAAATTCCAACTGCCTGTTACCTCTTCGGGAAAAGTCGCCAAATCGAGTTGTAAAGTCTTTTGAAACAATTAAAACTAAACCGGAAGAGGAAGAAATTTCTTTAGGCGAAAGAAGGATGTCTCTTTCTTATGAAATTGCTTTAAAAATAGCACAAGAAGGGAGTCCTTATTTCAATGTAAAAGACATACAGAATTGTATTCGGCACGCAAGAAGTAAGTTAAATATTAATGTCTAATTAGCTGATTGCTACCATACCGACACTAATTTTTTCAGGCACCTTATTTGAAAACAGAGAAAATACATATTAGCCAGTAGGTAAACGTTAATTTCCTTTACGTTTATCTACTACGAACAATCGATTTTAATTGTTAGTTGCGCAAAGTCACGTGACTGACACATAATATGGATAAAGTTACAAAAAACCTCCGATTTTTTTAAAACTCCGTATATTACATATTTTGACGAGATGATTATACGAATATCATAGTACAAATTGTCGCAAATAACATTTTCAAAGTCAAAACTTAAAAAAAGAAAAACGTCATTTTTTTCACTTTTTTCCACTTTTCCTGGATTCGCGACTAGACGAATTTCGTGATGAAACCATGAAAAATTCATGAAAATCATGGCTTTTTGCATTTTTCTCTGTCAATATGCAAAATTTTAAAAATTGTTTCAAACAAAAGTTGTAAATCTCATTGAAATACATAGTTTTTGTTGAAAGCATTTTTTATGCTAGTGACAGTTTCCAAGAAAATCAGAGATCGATTTACCACTGATTTTCTCGGAAAGTATCACTCGTAAAAAAAATGTTTGCAACAAAAAATGTGTATTTCGATGACATCCACAACTTTTATTGTCTATTAAAACATTTCTAAGAATTTTGTATATTGACTGAGATAAACACAAAAAACCATGATTTTTATGGTTTTTTCACGGTTTCACCATGAAAACCGACTAGTCGACACTTTTCACTACCATATTCCGTAATCAATGCGACAAAATACATAAGTACTCATGTAATATTAAGCAATGATGTTAAATTATTTTCATTTACAGAGCTAGAAAATAATAAGATGATTCCGGTGTTCGAGATGCTACTTTCAAAAGATATCGCTCTTAACAAAATTTCCGACCTCAGCCTCTATATTGAGCAGAAAATAAAGTCTCAGTTGAAAAACTGTCAGTATTTCTCCCTCTACCTGTGCGAGGACACCCGTAACAATTATCTGATGATCTTTGCTCGCATTACACAGAGTGACTTCACGAGCAGCGAAGAATTGCTAAATTTAACATCAATGGACCATTTGTCAAATGAAAACATTATTGAATTTATAAAGCAGACGATCCAGAAGTTTGCAGTCATTCAGAAGTGTTCTTCTGTGGCATTAAATGGAAGACGATTTGGAACCAGTTTTGTTAATATTTTGAAAAGACTCGATATCAGCTGCCCGATATACCAATTAAAGATGATCGAAATGGAAGAAGTAGGTGGAGTACTGCTTCAGAATAACGAGACTATCAAAAAAATCGAGCAAATTATGATCTTAGTTATGAAGATGAGAGAACCGAATAAAACTTTGGAAAATTTTAAAAAAGAAGCAAAAAGAACTCATCGGAGCTTGGCCTCGCAATCCAAGCTGCTCTGGTTAAGCCATGGCAATTATTTTGAAAAAATCTTCAGATTGCAAGAGGACATCATTAATTATATCAAAACTAAGAATGATGCTGAAACAACTCACTATCAAGATTTCTTTAAAGACTCGCATTTCCTGAGTGAACTCGCTTTTCTAGCGGACTTGACGACAATGATTAAAAAATACAATCTGAATCTGGTGCGGCCGAACCAGTGCATTGTTGATTTGACTAAAAACATTGTAAACCTTCACAGAAAAGTGCAAATACATAGGATGCAAATTAAGAAAAATGAATTCGGTGAGGTGCCGTATGATCAATTGGCAAAAATGTGGTCGATAGACTTGTCTCAGTTCAAGCCAATCATCGAAAATATAATTGAGGAGCTCGATGATGAATTGCTCTGTTGTAATCAATTGTCAAAAACATGTTCTGTAAACTTATCCGAGTTCGATCCAATCGTCAAAAATATAACTGAGGAGCTCAATACTCATCTTGATAACTTTCTCGAGGTGCAGATTGAAATTCAGTTGTTTGACAATCCATTTTTGGCGAGACTAGAATATCAACGACTAGAAACACAATTCGAGCTTTGCTACTTGCAGGTAGACTCTATTTTTTTGAGAAAACTACGAGGAGTCGAGATTTTCAAAATGCTGAACAAGGAACACTATCCTAGGTTGATAGACTTTGGATTGAGAATCTTCTCCACGTTTGGATCTTTGCAAATCTTTGAAAATGCCGAATCCATCATCGAGAATCTTGCAACTATTTCTACTTCAAATACTACTCGCACTACTGAGAGATGTAAGGAGATTATACGTGTTGGCATCTCCAAAACTGCGGTGAATTTTCTAGAGTTGATCAGAAAGTAAGTCACTAGAATCTCGAGACAAATTGTAAACATTTTAATATAAGTTTTTTTTATCAGTTAATCATCTCACATGTTCTATAGTTTCGATAAGGTTCAATACTATCAATTAAAAGTATTAAAACTAAGTTTACCCCAACCGGAGTCGAATAAGAAAGCTAGTTACTATTGAAAAACTCAATCCACATTTTTTTTTCAATTTTTTGTTTACTATATCAGTACATATAACGAAATAATCTTATAAAATTTATAAATAAAACAATTAAGTTTTAGGCGGGAATTTCTGGCATACCGAATATTTTTTTCTTAAAAATAAAAATTTTTCATGAATACGCGTGATGGAAAAAATGTCAGTAAAAGAATAAAATTAATTTCTCGTGAAAGTTCTATAGAAATATGTTTAAAAACTTTAAAATGACGAAGTTTAAATCACAGTTCACTCAAAATACACAGACTTGCATTTTTTAACCTGTGATATTAATATTTAAAATTAACCGTGAATTTTTCGTTAATAAATCACAATAAATATTTCTTCTTTGTACATATAAATGTGATGTTAATTGCTATCTTACAATAAAATGTGCCATTGTCGATACGACAATGTGTTTGTTTAAATTTAAATTTACTTTGAAAATTGTATTTACAAGAGAAACTTCAGTAAAGAGTTTCAAGTCCTAGAAGGCGACGAAATCGATGGGTTTCTAGAGCAAATTTTACAAGTAGGTACTCCTTTTTGTGTCAGATGACCAACGAGTGCAATATTGCAATTCTGCACCATACACCTCATGCAGAAAACATTTCCACAAGACCAGCAATGGTACTGAAAAAAAAAAATCGTAAGGTTTCTGAAGTTGGAAATCTGCAAAATTTGATATTTTCAGACTAAGGGGATTTTGTGGAATTTCAAGAATCTTAAAGAATTTTTAGAGATTTAAAAGAAATTTTAAAGAATGAAAAAATTTTTTTCGTATGAAAACGTTTTCGTATTTTGTGTAAAAATTTCTTTTAGCATAAAGAATGTACCAGTATTAAAATGTTTGCATTTTTTTAAATGCTTAATTTTTTAATTATTTAAAATATTAAACTTTTCTTAATTTTTATGGTTGATACACACTTTTTCGACATTAATAGGAAATTTTGAAAAAAGTTGAAAATTAATATAGTGGTGGTAAGCTTTCTAAAAATAAAAAATTCTCATTTCGTGGGTCGTAAAGGAATTGCCGGAAACTTTGCAGAATTCCAAATGATTTCTAGTTTCAAACCTCCTGCAAAAAACGATATAAATAAGAAACAAACCTTTCTGTTAAAGACATCAAAAGTGATAGAACAGGAGCACTCGCTAATATTCCGCGAAGATTTCCATTCCAGAGCTACAGATTTCATTTCGTCTTCGAGTTGACTCGCCTTAAGCATCTCATTGAACGTGTCCTCGTCTCCTCCTTCCTTAATAAACTTATCTGAGAGGAATTCCTTCATACTCTTATCGAATTTGAAATTCTCGTCTCTCTTTTGAACACTATTCAGAGACACTATCTGCCCCAGTGATTTCATCCTCTTAATCAGAAGCTTCACATGATCTTCCATCGAGGTCGTATGAGCATGAGTAGTCAATAGAAGATCATCCAAAGATTCTCGCGGATGAACATTCTCAAATCTACAATAAAGTCCCCTCCAAAGTGTGATACACTGGGGAGCGAGTTTCGGTTGAATAACAGCGTTCATCTCATTTTCGGAAGCATTTTTTCCATAGAGTGAATTTATATATTCGTTTAGATGTCTTGCGACGTATCCCCAGAGGGAATAAGTCCTTTCAGCTAATCCGAAACGCTGACGGTCCTTCTCACAGTTTCCAACGAAGGTTCCGTACTGGCAACTGTGGACGTGATCGTGAAGGGTCAGGAGGAACACTTCGTTAAATTGGAAAGCGTAGGGGAATTGTTGGAGAAGTTGGTAGGTCGCGTCGATGAATTGGGTGAAGATTGGTGCCTGTTCTTTGCTTTCACCAATTACATAGCCGTATCGATCACTGAATTTGTGTCCGAAGGAAAGCCAATCCTTCTCTATTAAAATTTGAAAACCTTGGATCGTTCTGTAAAATGGATCGAGAAGCAATGAAGCTAGAGAGCAAACTATCGCTGTTCGATCCCAGCCATCGCTGCAGTGAACCACGACGGTAATTCCATTGGAAATAGCTTGAGCGATGAACCATGCCGTTTCCAGAATTGACTTTATGTGCTTCAACCAGCCACAGCTCTCGAGTCCAGTCAAGAACGCACTCATCGAGGTGCTTTTCTGTACTAAAAAGAAAAATTAAATATTTTATTATATTATTTTATTATATCATAATAGCTGATACTAGAATAATAAAAAATGTATCTTCTCGAATTTTTCGAAGTTGGCTTAATCCCAATATTAATTAATTACTAATATTAATGATTAATTATATAACAATGAGAAATACATTGAGGCATTCTAATATATTGAAACGTCAACTTACAGTCGATGAGTTTGTTTAGACTCGCTCTCATAACGTGGATGTTTTCGATTCCAAAAAACTTGAACTTAATGTTGTCGTAGAAGTTTTCATTCTCGTATCCTTTTCCTGCGGCTCGGTTCGCCATTGCATTAATCTAAAAGTTGAAATGTTTATGTAAGTTATATAAGGTAAATGTTTTTTTTATACGCCTTTAAATCTTATTGAGTCAAGGGGTTGACCTATTGAGATTTTAAAGGTTTCACAAAATGAAATAAATTCTATCAATCCTATTCAAACTTTTTATTTAAATGGCATAAAATCTCCGGATATTCTTTGAAATCTAATTCAAAATGGATTATCCTAATACCTACTTCTGCTACTATATAATTAATATAACATTTTTCTTTAGCTTTTATATTATTTTTTAAAGAATAAATCTCTTACCCGAGGTCGAGTATCAACAACGTAAATGTATTTTGCATTAGGATTCGTGCAAAGTACATTGTACAACATTTGCTCATCTTCTGGACAGCGAGCGTTGAACCCAGAAAGCGGTTGACTGCATCGACATATGGCTGCCTAAAACAAAGTTAAATTGAAAATTATTTCTTCAGTTTTTCAAATATAAAGAGCGACATTAGTGTTGAATCGCCTTCAACAGTACAAAAGAAAAAATAAATAAATAAATAAAAAACTTCTTGCTCTATAAAATCGATTTTAAAGTTTCTCATAGATTACAAAAATTAGATTAGAAAAATATTTTTTTTAAAAAAGTGAAAAAAATCAGAGTAATTCGCAAGCACTTTCAAAATATATCAGAAAACCTTATTTTCGTAGAGATAAGTTAAAACAGGCAATCTGCCTTTGCTTCTGAATCTTGCACTCTCCACCAGAACATTACTTGTACAAGTTGTGGGCACGTATAAGTAGCGAGGATATGTGTCGCAGAGCTGAAATAGTTTAGAGTTTCAGTTTTTCAATTGAATTTGATTATTTAGAATAATTACAAGAGATTTGTTCTCTTACATACTTCATAACTTGTATTTAGATATGAAAGAGACCACTCATCATTAGGAACACCTTGACGTTGAAATTCTCGCTGTATATTATAAACATCCCAGCCTAAGTGTTGTGGCCAGGGTTCTTTATGATTAAAACAATAGAGATCTTGGATACTAGCTGTGAACAGAAGAAATTCAATAGCAAATTTCAACACCAATCAAATTCAGAATTTAGATAACTTTCTGTCGACAAACAAAAATCTAGCAAAATTTTGCCATTATTCCAGAATAAGAGAAATTCTCGAATAAAAATAACAATACCGAAAACGTTTATTAATGAAATTTAAATTTACAAAGATGAATCGTTAGAAATTTTATTTCTCAGCATTTACTTTGTCAATATTTTTCAGGGTCCCCCTGAAAGTTTTTGATTCAAAAGGCCGCTCAAAATTAGAATGGGTCAACCTTCAAAATTTGAAAAATTAAAGTTTTCAATCAACTGTAACAAAAGGAAAATAATGTCATAATATAATCATATTTTAGATATTTTTTACGTACTTGGCGATGAGAGTTTAAGTAACGTGAGGTAGACGTCGTGGCAGTCGCGTTCTTTGGCAATGACAAAAGTAATAACTAAAAAATTTTTGAATTTTATGAGTAACGGGGAGCCAGTTGTCGATAAAGGCAATTTTTCTACACTTGCGATATGTGTATTCAAAATCTAGAACAAAAAGACATGTTCTTAGAAGATTGTAAGTTGAATATAAAAAGCAAAATTGCATTGAAGAGAGGAAGAAAAATATTATTTCTGAAAAGCAGTTTGTCAGAAGATAAAATTCTCTTTAACTCTTTAAGTTTATTAACTTACCCATATTTGTTTCTTTTCGTTTGGGTCAACGAATATCAAATGCGTAACAGTGAGATAAAGCGTTCCAATTGAATGATTGTTACTGTACTTGTCGAGCATTCGTACATTTTCTACCTAGAATTCATATTAAAAATTTCTTAGGTATTTTTATAAAAAAATATGTATATACTTAAATGATAAATAAATAAAGTGAAAGCCATTAAAAATAAACTAGTTTTATTTTAAAGTATTTTAATATTATAATTAAATTTTAAGCGTTTGGATCCAAGTTCTAACATCAAAATTCAAACCTTTCAATTTATTTTAAAAATATTATAATAGATATTCTTTCGCTCTACAGGTGGTCTCTTTTTGTAAACAAAATTATGCGTTCAGAGCGAATTTATAGTTTTAATACTTTTGGTGTAAAATGAAGCGATTGAATTTTGACGTTAGAACTCGAATTCTTTTTAAGTAAAAATTATTCATATGAAATATTTTCTCGCTCTACAGACATTTTTCTATTACGAAAAAGAGTAAATATCAATAATTTGCATCGAACGCCTGTAAATTCTTAAAATGATCGAATAATTATGTCAACAAAAATAAATTTCGTAAAAATTTTAATTGAAATTTTTCGGTCGACTTATTAAATAATTAAAAAAAATAATACGTTAAAATTTAGGTTTTTACATATTCACAAAGATAAAAAATAATACATATATACATATCGAAAATAATTTACAACGATATTTATTCAATTGTGTGGAATTTTTCTATTATATTGTCTTTAAGATTTTAATCTTCTTAACTTCAATTTTGAAGTGAGTCAAAATCGTTCAAATTAGAAAAATGATTAATTAAAAACAATGTTGGATAAAAAATTATCTTTTAATAAAAAGTTATCATTTCCTGGAATATTTTTCGCATGCAAGATTGTTAAACTTTACGATTTAAACTAGGTTAATTTCGTGTATCAAAAATATTGTTTCGAGAAACTTTTCACTTACCATTGAACGTTTGATCGACTCTGTCGAACTCATGATTCCGAAAATGTCAAACTTTGATATTCGATTATAAAAAATATACCATTTATTCTAGAACTTCTGATTATTTATTACATATTTTTATTGATTTTTGACAGCTGTTTTCTTGACAGTTACACGAATTTACGCCCCCTAACGACAAAATTTCAAAATAGGGGAGAAATCAAAAATCCAGGGTTGGTAACGTCAGAAACGTATTGGGAAAGAAAAATAACACTGCAGGAAGGAGGGCTCTAGTGTCGCGCAACAAACATGTTCGGTCGGATTGTACACTCTGGGTAAATATCTTTGCTCTGGGTGAAGGATTCAAAGTTAGAAACCTTTTTACTAAGTTAACTTTGTCTATAGGCAAATAATATTTGGCTACAATTAAAAATATTAACAAATATCGAAATAAAATACAATATTTTATCAAAAGCAGTCAAAAATGTATACTCCCGTCGACCATGTTTTTTAGTTCATGAAGCGACCACGAGTAGCGCATTGCAATTTTAAATTCCCAAAATATCTTTGCTCCCAATAATACTCCATGTATTAGGGTGGCGTCCTATTATGGATGTATGAAATATAGGGATGGAGCACAAACCTGGTGGGTTATGGTATACAATTTTTATAGGTTTTACAGGTATTTTAGTTTACAATTTTTATTTTATTTTACAGTTTTTACAGGTACTTTACGTTTTTACAGGTATTTTACGGTATAATACATTTTTGACGTATAATACGTCAGAAACCTTAAGTTACGTGTAACCGTGCAACTCTGCAAGAACCCGAAATCTGAACTCGAAGATGGTGTTGTCCTTTTCTATCATATTGCGTTATCTCTTTTGAGGTCACGAGACAAGAAAGATAGAGAAATATAATAGAAAAGGACAGAAACACTCGTCACATAGTCGCAAGAGAGATAGAGAAATATGACAGAAAAGGACAGAACCATTTTCGAGGATTCAGGTTCGGGTTCAGGTCTCCACAAATTCACCAGAAGTTACCATAGGTTACTAAATTTTAAAAACAGCGTTAAAGCAAGACTATAAAGAAGTTAGCTTGTCGAAAATGTCAGCATTTTAAATTTTAATTGATTAGATTCGTTAAGATGTTTTCTACGAAATTTGACGACGTTTTTACGACATCGTAAAGACATCCTATGTCCATGTCGTTAAAATGTCTTTGCGATGTCGTAAAGAAGTCGTAAGATTTTACAATGTGTTTTGGCAGGTTTTGGACATCGTAAAGACAGAGATTAGGTAAAGACATCTTAACGACTCGGACATAGGATATCGTAAAGTTGTCGTAAAGACATCGTAAAATTTTGTGCCCACTGTGTATGCATTTGTGTTCTCGACGTAATACATATACGGATTACGGACGTAAATTATGTCAAAAACCTCATGTGATTTATCTAAGGTATATTACGTGCACAACTTTACCTACCGGTCAGAGTTGGTGTCAGGAAAAGATTTTGAGTGAAGCGGAACATTTTTTTCTTACAGTTTTTCAGACGATTCTCGATTCTCAAAATTGAGTTTAATTGAATTATCATTTGGAAAAAAAACAAGAGAGAAAGTTTTATCCTTTTTTGTTTTCAGGATATGGATTTGAATTTCCCGCTCAATAATTATTGCATTCCAGCGCCTTTGCGGAATAAAATGGAACTATCTGGATAATTCTTTCTTCTTCACCTTTGGTTGGTGACATTGTGACACACACGAATACACGCAAAGATTACACGACATGTTTGGATCATGCACACGATTGCGATTGATGCTGTTGGTTGCTCTGATTGATCTGAAACTCTAAACTAACCTCTTCTTCCTGTCAACGTAAAATATTGAAATTCTGAAGAATTTTGAGTGCTTAGTAAGTATATTAAGAGCTAAAAATATACTACATAGTTTTATTTTTCAAAATTCTTAGTTTTCGGACTTTACGACTCAAATTTGAGAAAAATTCATAACCTTAAAGGAAATTCGCTTTGCTCCATTTTTTGACAGTTCCAATCGAATAAAAACGTTCTTTTCGTCACATTTCAGTGCATTTTACTTTCTAAGAAATTCCTTAACAGTTTTAAAAGACTTGGCTTTCAGAAAGTCGATTTTTTTAGACTTGAGAAAGTTTTTTTGATGTCAAATTGAAAAGAATAGGTTCTTTTCCAAGGAAGAAAACAATGTTTATATTGTCAGGTAAAGTTATTGAGACAAATGAATTAATTTTCGGGTTTATTTTGAGCTGTTTTGAAATACATACTCTATTCGGAAAAAGGAAAGTTTTAATTTGAATATATATTCGAATTTAACTCGTTAGACTATAACGATTTCAAAAGAATATTTCCGTATATATATATATATATATATATATATATGTATATGTATGTATGTATGTATATATACATATGTGTATATATTTTTTTTTCTTTAATTTATGAATTATTATGTAAACAAAAGCGATGTCTGAACGATTTAAAATTTGATGAGCCAATGCTTAATTCTAATTTTATTGTATTTTTTAAACCAAGAAACGTTAAAATATGTTTGTATTTAATTTTTTTCCCAAATTCAAACCTTCAAAATTTGATTTCTTAATTTAATACTTTGTTATTTAAAATAAGAAAAAAGGTAACGAGTAACATTAATTACAATATTCAAAAATATTAGATATTCTATATCAAGTCATGTTTAATATTTTATTAAAATTGAAATATTAAACAGTTAAATATTTTTTAAATTTTATTTTAGTGATGTGAAGGCGCCAAGTGTTTTGTGAAGAAATAGTTCATAGGATTGTTTTTTTACGGAATCAGAAAGTTTCACTAATGCCTTCAGCAACAGGTAAGACATGAAAACTTCATTTTTTCATATAATATGAGAATATCTTAATATTTGCAATATAAAATCTAAAGGGGAATGAATTTTAAATTAATTTTACATATTTAGAAATTGTGCAATCTTATTTATTGGATTGTTATAATTTTGCAGAGAAAGAAAACTTATATTTTAATCGTTTCAATTTCATTCTGAAATTCAAAAGTTGATTTTTTTATTTTATAAGCTTCTAGTCTAAACATTTTTAGATGAGAAACGTTGAAAATGAATTTGTGAGGCTAATAGATTTTGAAATAGAAAAATTATTAATAAAATCCATTCATATTCTCAGAATTATTTTTTAAGTTGAAAATCTTCATAGTTGAACAGTTTGAAGTTGAAAAGTTCAAGTCGAATAATTTTAAATATAAATCGATTATTTTTTTAGTAGTTTTACATTTATTGGAATACTGTAAATTGTTTGTTCTCAAATTTAATAGATTTAAGAAGAAAAAGTTTCTGAAAAGGCCTTAGAACTTGCCAGCATGGTTATTAAAATTTTATAAATTCTTTTTCAACAAATCTTAAAATCTTGAACATTTTTTTTAAATTGACCTAAAATTAATTTAGACTTTAACAGAATGTAAAAGATTTTTAGTAGCTGTAGAAACATTTAAGAAATTGAAAATTCAACTTGACTTAACGAAAATTTGTATACTTTTGAGGTATTTTTAGAAGCTTAAAATAACGTATGTTCTTTTTTAAGAATTCAAAAGAATTTAGAAGTTTATGAGAAATGCTTTAGAATAAAGAAACCAATTCGCTGAAAAAATCTGTGTGCCACCTATTACAGGATCAGAAATGTAGATAAACTACACGAAAAAACAAGAAAATTGAAACTTGTGGAGACTTCGCAAAAGAAAAAATTTCAGAAAAAAGAAGTAGAATATGCTAATTCGCGTTTTGAAGCTCTTGAAAAATGTGCAGTCGCTATCGATCGAGGAAAAGATGCGTCTTTTCAGAGAATTTACGAAGAATTCATTGTCAGAGAAACTGGAAGGTGCAGTTCTACCAGAGATTACTTGGCTTTCGTCGAAATTTGGTCATTCGCTCTCAAAATCAAAGTAAATTATTCTTAATTGAGAGAGCGTAGACACTTATTTATTATATTATACAAAGAGAGGAAACCAAAAAAAAAAAACGATTAGACAGAGTTAACTTTTGTTGACTAAAATACAAATTTTTCTAGAAATAAATTTTTCCTGTTTTAGGTGGAGGCGGTAAAGGTGGGGCCAACCTGCCTAGTAATGAAGAATGTGGAATTCGAGATGTTTGGGGCCACAATTTGGAGGAGGAATTTCGTGCGATTCGGCAAGTCGTACAACAGTATCAATATATAGCTATGGACACAGAATTCCCCGGTGTCGTCGCAAGGCCTATCGGTAAATATTTATTAAATTATTTATCGATACAAGTCTCGCAGACCGCCACACCAGTTATTCCTATTGTCCTCTGTCTTCAGCTGAAATCATATTATACTTTTCCCTATTCTCCTGATTTCTCCTTTTTCTAAAGAATTCCTGTTTTTCTTTGTCTTCTAGAAAATTCCCCTTTTATTTGGTTGAAAATTCAAATATTTTTCGTTGAAAATGAATTCTCTTTGTTTAAAATTTACTTTTTTGGATAAAATCTAAACTTTTCCTTTAAAACCTTTTGTTTAAAAAGCAAAATATTTTTTCGTTAAAAATTCACTTTGTAGAATAAAAATTAATTTTCTTTTTTCATAGAAAATTATATTTAGTTGATAATTCACGTTTTTGATTGAAAAATAAACTATTTTTTATTGAAAGTTAATTTACCCGTTAAAAGTCCAGCTATTAAATTTTTTCTTTGGAAATTCCTGGAGTATTTTTTAGTTATTATATTTTTTCCGATTTTTTGATTAAAGAATTTTCTGAAATACAGAAATAAAATTTAAAAGTCAGCGTTTCGAAATATTGAAAATAATGGTATAACAAATGTTTTTAAAAAAGCACAAAGAAACGAATACTATCCAGAATGTCTAGACAACCCTTATAAGAACACCCTGTTTATTCTGTTATCTCAGATGTCTATATTTAAATTACATTATGACACACATCTTTTCAGGGGAATTTAGAACGAGCGCAGACTATCAATATCAGCTTTTACGCTGTAATGTAGATTTACTTCGGATTATACAACTCGGTCTTACGTTCCTGGATGAGACGGGTAACACGCCAGGTGGGAGTTACACAACCTGGCAATTTAATTTCAAATTCAATCTTCAGTAAGTTTCATTTTAATTTTGCAAACTCTCTCTGAAAATTGTTAAACTTCCAATCTTGCTCTCAATGTTTCTCCATAGTTTAATCTTTTAATTTACCTCGCTTCTAAATTTAAATTCTGTGCTTTCCAAGTCCCTTTTCCATAATTTTTTAAATTCCCCTTTTTTAAATACCGCCCCACTTTTCCAACCATGGGGTCTTTAAAAAAGTAAAATAAAACTTCCCCTACTCTCTAGTGACTTTACCTCGCCTTTAATGTGAAACTGATTTTGTCTGATTATTATTTTAGAGAGGACATGTACGCGCAGGATAGTATAGATATGCTGCAAAACAGTGGTATACAATTTAAGAAACACGAAGAAGAGGGAATCAATCCTCTTGACTTTGCGGAACTATTAATGACATCGGGCATTGTGCTCATGGAAGACATAAAATGGCTGTCGTTTCACTCCGGTTACGATTTTGGATACCTCCTGAAACTTCTCACTGATCAGAATCTTCCTCAGGAGGAGAGCGACTTCTTCGAATTGCTTAGGATATACTTTCCGACGATTTACGACGTTAAAGTGAGAAGACAAAGAATAATATCTGTGGCTGTAAAAATAATATCTGATTATTTCCAGCTTTCTCTCTTCAAATTTACTTCACTCGTTAACTTAGAATCAAAACTTAGAACTTCCTAGTTCTAATCTCAAAATTCGATTTCTTTATTAGAAAAATATTATAGATATTTTTTCGCTCTATAGTGGTACTCATTTTGTAGACTCATTTTGTTTAATTGAATTTTTATTCTAGCTTTTTATTCACACTCTTGTATTAAATATTTATACTTTCCTCTTTTTATTAAACCGCTAACGATTTTCCTTTCAGTACCTTATGAAATCGTGTAAAAATTTGAAGGGAGGTTTGCAAGAAGTAGCTGAGCAATTGGAGCTTCAACGAGTGGGACCACAACATCAAGCAGGTTCCGATTCCCTATTGACTGGCATGGTATTTTTTAAGATGCGAGAGGTAAGTCGATTTCTAAAGCTATTTTTAAAACTTAAACAAATTTAATCGTACTTTCTTTATAGAAACAAAAGCACAATTTTTTTAAATCAATAAATCCACATTGGAAACGGGTAAAATGTTCGACAATAGCTCAAACTATGCATCTTGATACAATAAATAAATATTTCTTTTGCAATAATCTTGTATTTCCAATATTAAATATATTTTCCTCCTATAAACAAATTTCAGAAGTCACTCAAAAGTTTTTGTAATGTATCGATCCTTTTTATTTCCTTAGAAATTAAACCTAAAATTTTCTTAAATAACTCAAAATTATTTTAATTTTGAAATCCCTTAATATTTTTTTGTAATTCTTGAAACCCACTAAAATTTTTTTTATTTTTCTGATTTCTCAGAATCATTGAAAGTAAGAAAATGAAATTTTATAAGAAATTTTAGAAATATAAGAATAAGATTAAGAAGTCAATGTTTCGAAATATTGAAATATGTTTTTCTTTGCTTTCAGATGTTTTTCGAAGACAACATCGACGACGCAAAATACTGCGGTCACTTGTACGGTTTGGGGACGTCGTTTGTCGTGAACGGATCCGGCGGCTACCTCGAGAGCAACGGGGAGAATACATCGTCCTCGTAATCGTTGAGGAGCATACCCCAATCATACACGCGACACAGTACTAGCGAATATCCCATTACGAGTGCTTTCGCTCCGCTCAGACCTGGATATTTTTGGACAATTTTCAGTGAACGAAGCGAACCTCGAATTTTTTTTCGATGCATTTCAACATTTTTAAAACATTTTAATTTGTGCAGCCTACACTAATTTGTGTTCGACGCGTACCACTGACAGAGTTTACACAAAAACGCATGTCAATCGTGAGAAGGAGAGATACAGAGACATATAATACAACAAACGGAAATTGTAGAATACATGTAATCTTATAAAAAATTGTGACAATATAAGTACATATTCGAGTTAGAAATAATGCCTTTTTCTTTTACGTATTTTATAATCCTCAGTTTCTCTTCATGTAAAAGGCAGTAATGGTACTTTATCTAATTTCTTAATTGATTTGTATTCTTCTATTGGGAGTATAAAAACATTCAAGACAAAATTTAATTTTACTTAACAAATATTATAGGATAGTTAAATAGAAATTTTTTCGCTATATAGTAGTGCTCATGTGAGTCCAGTATGGTGGCTAAAAAAATGTAGTTCCTTTGATTGTTCAGGATACTCCCTAAAAAGCTTCCGTTTGTTGAAAAAATAACTGTGAACTTTTCTCAAATTTCTTTCGAGATCCGCGGTTAAATCATTCTCAACAGTTAAACTAATTACCGTAAATTTTTCATTTCGTAATTTTTCCAATTGAACATTTTGAATTTCAGGAATTTTAGATTACACTCATTTTAAATTTCAGGAGTATATATTTATAATATGTATATTTGTATGATTTCATATAACATATTTTGGCGACATTTAAACATTAAAAAAACATTTTTTTTATTTAAAAATTGGATTTTTTTTTGTTTGAAAAATTTAATAAAATATACTGTTTAAAAAAATACATATTTAGTAATATTTTATATAAATTTGTATATTATAATTATAATATTAAATTTCAGGAATTTTCAATTTTGAAATTGAATTTTTCGAAATTGTTCAGCCGCCACTCAAATCTTACTTCAATTATAATATTCGCCCCGCCCTTTATTTAAAAAGTAGGGCAAAGGGTCTTCTCGAGTTATAAACGTTCACATACCTGTTGGAGTAAACGGTAAAGATAAGCCCCTTATCTCGTAGGAGAGTCGATGATATCAGTCACCGTTATCATTCTCTATTGCCCGAATTCTCACTTCAGTTTCTCTTTAGAAATTGTGCTAATGGTTCATCTAGAAAGTCAAATAAATTTTTTTTTTAATTAGTGAAAATGCGGACTCAAAGGCCGCGAAAGTTTTTCGGTGATATCATGTTACTGTTGAATTTTTTCTTAGTGATAAATGTCCTTTACGTGTCAGCACAAAGCGAAAACGACCTATTTGAAAATCATTTTCAACTTTCATCGGAAAATCAGGATCCATTCGCAGCGAATCATATTGAACCGGTGAACTAATTTCTTCGATTTTGGATTATTCTGTGGGAATTTAGAAATTACTTTCGATGAGAAATAATTTCCTATATTTCAATAAAAGGGAACTAAACATCTGTTTCGATTTGTTCCAAAGATGAATTTCTTGGATCAGAATTTCCAAAAAAATAGAGTTTACGATAAAAATAAAAATTTCGTTTTGATTACATTTAAAATTGGAACAAAGCCTCTTTATTTTCGAAATAAAGAAAAAAATCTATCTGATCTTAAGTAAATGAAAAGAAAGAAATTTTAAATAAGTTGAGAACATTTTTTCATGTTTTATTTTTTCAATTAAAAAATGATTTGTTATGGAAACGAGATGTGTAATATTAAAATTTATTAAATACATATTCTTATTTCATAATCAAGAGTTTAAAATATGGAAATTCAAATAAAAATATCGAAATTAAAATTAAAGTCGAATTTTTTTATTAGGGTCCTAATGCCGAACCAAAAAACGAATCTGTGGCTTCAGAATTAGAAGATTTAGACGAAAAGGATCCAGAAATCGAGGAACCTTTATTGAAAGTTGATAGTGGCTTGGAGAATACAATTTCTGAAAATCCGGGAACATCGGATTTACCGAAAACTGATTCTGTCCCTCTAGAATCAGAAATTTCAGATTCTGGGATTTCGAGTCGTATGAATGGTGAAACCAACGGAAAATACGTGAGATACGGTAGGTGTTATCATGATAAAGTTATCAATAGGTGTGACCCATTTGACGTTATAAATAATGATCTCGTAATTGTAGAAAAAACTGAGAAAATTCGTAAATAAAAATTTGAAATGTGATAAACTGTTTTTTAAATAATTATTTTTTTATATAAATAAAGCTTGACGGCAAAAAAACAATAGTTTCCAAAAGATTGGTAATTTTTAATCTAAGAAGTTTTCCAAAATAATTTGTTTAGTTTTACACATTTTTTCAAAGAGAACCCCCTTGAAATGGGACCGAAAACCTTTTTTCAAAATGAAAATTATATTTATTTTGTTTTTGCAAAATAACATGGAAACAATTTACGCAACTTAGTGAAAACGGATGAAACCCCTTTTTAAAAATATATTATAATTGAAATCCTTTTTTTTTAATAAATCATATCTATTTTTCAAAAAGTAAAACCAAATCTGTTTTTCAAACAATGAATCGAGTTTCTCTTTTAAAAACTATTACGAGACTCATTTTCTTTAATGGATCGAAATCCCATTTTCAATTCTAGATGAAAACCCCTGTTTTAATAAAATGGTTGGAAATTTTTTTCTATAAAAATTGAACAAAACATTTTTTGATAAAATGGAACGAATCTCTTTTTCAAAAACTGGAAAAATAGTCTTTTTTAAAAGAGGAGCAAACTCATTTTTTATATCTAGATACTGCTAGATAGAAGCTCCTTTTATAAAAAAGTGAAAGGAAAGTCTTTTCTATAGAAATTGAGCGAAATCCTTTTTTCTAAAAATAGAACGAATTTCTTTTTCTAAAGCTTAAAAAAGAACTCTTCTTTAAAAACTGGATCGAAACCTATAATTTCGAATTTCGTATCTTCTTTTCAAAAACAGATAGGAAATTTTTGTTATTGAAACTCGGAACAAAACCCAGATCTGAATTGCTTTTAAAACTGATAAAAATAAATTTAAAAATGTTTTCATATTGGAAAAACGAATAGAAAAGTGAGAAATTTCGTATTATTAGTTTATTGAATCATTCTGAAATTTGTATCCGAACAAAACAGTTTCATTCTAGATCTAAGCCGAAGAAAGTTTTCAATCCAAATCAATCCGAGGGCCATTCAAAATCAATCCGGTCCATCCGAATTTTTCGGAATCATTCGGATTGATTCGGAAACACCGGATTCATTCAGATTGACTGGATTATTAGGATTGAAAATTCGAATTGATTCACATTGACCGGAAACATTCGGATTAATACTGATTAATTCGAATTGACTGGATTCAGTTGGATTCATTTGTATTAAAAGTTCGGATTGACTTTGTATGGTCCTCGGATTAATTCGGATTGAAAACTTTCTTCGATTTAGATGGGAATGAAACTGTTTGGTTCAGATATAAATTCCGGAATGATTCGGATTTGTTGGGAATAAATTTCAATCCGAAATTTTCGCCAGGGATCCCTTTAATTAAAATAGAATACACTCGATAAAAACACAGCTGGATTGAAAGTACGATTTTTCCAGATTTTGAAAGGCCGCACCTGTGTAGCTCGGTTTGTTTATCTTTCGTGATCAAATTCGGTAGTATTCTATATGACAACGCTGAATGTAGCGTGGTTTATCTTCTTTTATCAGTTACTCACTTCCACATGAATCGACAATGAATCATACTTCGGAGTACACCTTTCGTAATGAATTGATTTACTTTGTATATAGGTATCACTGAAACCATAAAAATTGCTTTGTTCACACCTGCATTAATAATTTAATTTTCTTCATTTTATTTTATTTTATTTTTTTCAAAAATGCAATCCATGTAGATATATTAAAATTTAGCGAATTTAGCAAATTTAAAAAATATGAATTATTAATACTTTCAATTTTAAATTATTCTCTACAATTTTTAATTACTTTTTTCAAAAACTAAACTACCAGTGAAAAATTACTAATTTTCTTTAGTAAAATTTGTTGACTTTATGTTAAATAAAAGCAATAACAATTAATTAATACTCATAATTATTAATAGAAATTAATAATAACAATAAAATTAATAGCAGTATTAATAAAAAAATAGTAATAATTGTATATTGTTTTGAAAGCCTTATTATTCAACCTTCAGTCATTTTAATACCAAAACATACAGATTTCCTCAGTTCTACTTTCATTATAAAGATAAGAAATATTATCATTTCTAAAGAGATTAAATTAAATTAAACCATTTAGAATTAGGTGTAATTGTATTTAATACATCTATATTTTTCGAATTGAACAAAGTTAGGTCAATTTCAAAATTGTTAATTCTTAGATTTTCTATTGTAACAGTGATGTCCAACGCGTAAATAATTAATAAAGTCAAATATAGTAAATGATTCGGTCGTCACTCGTCAATCCCCTCTAATACCACCTTTGATGAGTCGAGTCT